>JAJGRW010000956.1:24674-92507 GCA_025461045.1 Carex parvula | reverse complement strand
CTGTCTAACTTGTAAGGAAAAAATTACATTTATATTCCATTCAATTTGTGCTCCATTTACAACTACTTGATGAACATCAGCTTATCACGAGAACTCATCCTAAGTTATCATGCTATTTAGACATGCCAACTGAATTTCTCCGCGTGTATTAAAACAGCTTAATAAATAAATAACACGTGATCATATTTAATTTTGAAGAACCAAAATACACGTTTTCTGATGTGAGAGATTATGAGTTTAAAATTCGAATAAAAAAAATTCATTATTATAATAACATGAGTTCGAAAAAGATGTTGGATGACTTCATTCCAACCTTCCGTTAAAAAAAAAATTAATTTTGCATTACATCAGGAAAATACAGAATGTTTTATTAAAAAAAAATTATACACTCAATTGATATACAGATAGCTTTTGCATCTGCATCTGCATCAATACTTTATTTAAAAAAATATTACACAATACTCAACAAGAATTGAAGTTTTAAAAACAGAAAAAAATATTGAATAGCACCTTTAGCAGTCTCACATGCACCAGCACCACAGTTAATTCGGTCACTAACTCACTATCATGTCGTAACAGAAAACATAGAAACCGACATTTTTATTAATATCCAAAGTTAATTACAAATTAATAAATATACTCAGAATGTCTGGGTTTTTCAAAAATGTCCAAACCGGCCATTTTGTGGTCGGTTTCCTCTCCCCAAGAATCCAGCCACAAAATGGCTAGTTTTTCTTTTTTTAGAGACACTATGAAGAGCAAGATAATGAAATATAACACTGAAAGTTCGAATTTTTTGTTTAAATTATTTGTTAGATTACTTCTTGTGATTTATAATTAGCATATTCATACTAAAATACACTATATTACTTGAAATTATGTTGAATCACACTATATTACATTAAATTACGCTAAATTATGTTGAATTATGTTGAATTACGTCTAAATTATATTAATTTCGCTAATCATAATGAAATATGGTAATTATGCTAAACTACGCAAAATTACGTTAAATTAGGCCGATTTTGTGCCATCTTTCATAAATCATAAAAAATAGTAAAAACATTCCAAAAATAATAAATATTAGTATTCTACAAGTTCATTATATAACTAATTTACTGAGCTACTTAGATTGAATAATAGAAATAAAAATCTTAATCGGAAACTTCAACCAAGTTTTGAGGCTTTTCCCAGTTTTTTTGGCAATTCTGAACTTTAAAATCCAGCATCGTAGGCACTAACGCATGCGTATTTTCGCAAGCTTTCTGAAAAGTGGTTATTTGCTGAAATCGGACACTTGAGCGTCGTTTTATGGCCGTTTGAAGTTTCATCGTCGTTTTTCGCCTTCTTAATAAAGATATCATCCATATTCATATTAATTTACCAGAATTTACCCTATTTTAGCGTAATTTAACATAATTTAGCATAATTAATGTAATATAGTGTAATTCAACATAATTTCAAGTAATTTAGCATATTTTAGTATAAATATGCTAATTATACATCAAAAGAAGTAATCTAACAAATAATTTAAACAAAAAATTTGAATTTTCAGTGTTAGATTTCATTATCTTGCTCTTCACAGTGTCTCTTAAAAAAAAAAAGGAAAGAAACCGACCAAATTCTGGACAAAAAAGGGCTCTTATGGTGTAATTTAGCGTAATTCAACATAATTTAGTGTAATTTAATGTAATATAGTGTAATTCAACATAATTTTCAAGTAATATAGTGTATTTTAGTATAAATATGCTAATCATAAATAAAAAAAAGTAATCTAACAAATAATTTAAAAAAATTCAAATTTTCATGTTAAATTTCATTGTCTTGCTCTTCATAGTGTCTAAAAAAAAAACCAGCCACAAATGTCCGGTTTGGACATATTTGAAAAAATTCAAGCATTCTGATATATTTATTAATTTGTAATTAACTTTGGATATTATAAAAATGTCGGCATAGAAATGCGGGTACATGGATCGTAGTGACATGACAATCAAGGATAAGATCAGTTCTGGAGATATGAACGGGGCAGTTGAAAATAAGTTATTAGTCGTAGTGACATGACAATCAAGGATAAGATCAGTTCTGGAGATATGAACGGGGCAGTTGAATTTAAGTCATTAGTCAATATTGGTCAATGGTCCATCATTTTCCCACTTGAACAAATTTCCTGTTAGCATAACACTTGAACAAATTTCCGGAGGCATGCATCTAGTTTGTACAAATTTCTAGGTGAATGTATATATAACAATGAGATGACATCACCTAGGTGATTTATTCTTTTCCGGTTCTTTATTTGTATAATTATATGAAGACCATTTGTGTCCTATCCTATACATGTATCAAGTACAAACAGAATAGTTGCAAAAAAAGAATATGTCCCAGAGAAAAATAAATAAATAAATAAATAAAAGGAAAGATGCAAATTAGCATTTTATACGGTAGCAAATATGGATCTAGGTGATTCTTTTTTTTTTTTAAACACCACTATACATTTCATTTTCTCCCACAAAATAGCAGATATATATATTTAAAACAGGTAGTATAATTATCCAAAAGTAATTATTGTACAATGGATATAAGAAATGAACATGTATACATTTTGAAGTGGATTGGATAATTATCTACATCTATTCCTGCAATACAGACAAAAAAGAAGTAATGCGCAAGGTCAGCTCACCTCCATCCCGCCAATCAACCACCGCCAACCTCCCTATTTACTCACGCCATCTCCTCCTTTTTTCACTTATGCCCTTTGATTCTTAACAAACTTATTTTCTCTTTAGTGTATATATCTTTTCATTTTACCTTGTGTGTTTCTTTCACATCAATAGCTATACGTATATACTGTTACAGAATAGGTGATTAATTTGTTTAAGTTGAAAATTTTGAACTGATTGACGAACAGCTTCAAGTCTCATCAATATTATATACATAACATTTGTACTTTTTAGAATATATATATATAATGAGGAGGGATCCGATTACAACACTTTTGAGTTACCACAAAGTTACCACAACTATTTTTTTTATATTCAAAGTCCAAATCGTCGATCCAAACCGTTCAACATGATCTCCACAATAAAATGTGCTTGCAGATCAAATTTTACATTTTTTTGAATTTTTTTACTATTTATTAAGATGCGTACAAAATTCAATGGTCTGAATTTGACTAGTTTTTGTAAAATACTTAATAAATGTAAACAAATTCAAAAAAATGTAAAATTTGATGCAAGCACATTTTATTGTGGAGATCATGTTGAACAGTTTGGACCGAAAATTTGGACTTTAAAAATGAAAAAAATAGTTGTGGTAACTTTGTGGTAACTCAAAAGTGTTATAATCGGATCCCTCCTCATATATAATATAATATATGCCTCATATATTAATTATGTTTGGTGTCAAAGATTAGTTATTATATGTTTATATACGAAGTTTATAGATTCTATAGTTAATTAGTTATCGAGATATATTTTTTATTACTTCAATGCTAATCTAAGTAAGTCAGTGATTCAACATTATCCATAAAATTAAAAAAGTTATGATAATTAACACCATTATAACTAAAAATATGTTTGAATAACGAATGGTCAAACGAACAAAGTAGAGATAAATTATTATTATCTTCAACTGTAAATTTTAATAAAAAAGTTGTTGTCAATAACTATTTATTATTAATCTGCTAAAAGTCATAATTAGTTTACAAATTTGAAATTAAATGGAATAAAAGAAAAAATAGTCAGAAAATTTGGGATTTAGTTATATCGCTTTTTCATTCTAGTTTATGACCTCTCCTTTTTAACCATTATTTAAGTAACAACAAAATATGATGTGAACTTCTAAAGTCATGAGGGGCTATCTGTAAATTTCCCTTCAATAAAGGCTCCCACATTTCTTCGTCTCTTTCCACACTCCTGGCCTTGTAGCGAGCTAAGAGAGAACTAGAAGATCAAAAATAGAAAAGGAAGAGGGAAACTAATCGAGAGAAAGAAAAATGTCGAAAGGAAGAACAACAATCGAGGTGGGATCTGATGGTGTCGCAATTATAACGATCATCAACCCACCTGTTAATTCGCTCTCAGTTGATGGTACTCCCACCATTTCTTCTTATCCCCTTGCTTCTCTCCATTGTTTTAATAAGTTCAATAATTGTTCTTCTTAATTCTCGAGTCGAATTGGAAGTCCAATCAATTTACTGTGCATAAATTTTGTTTAATTTCATGATTAATTGATCCCAATTGCTTCTAGTAGAATAAGATACAATTATCTCTTCACAAATTAGGTAATTAATTTCAGACTGGGACAAAAAATTCATGGAAAGGACAAAATAATCTAGAGATTTAAAGTTTCTGATCTTAATTTTTGAAATCATGCTGTTTATATGTTGGGTAAAATTATTAACTGATCACTTTTGCTTCATGTATTTATCAAACTTTTTTGTTTTGTAATTGATTTTGTCTCAAGTTTCATCCCCTTGATGCTAGAATTGTAGTAAATTTACTAAGTGTCATTTAACTCAGGGCATGATTTACGTATATAATATTGGTTCTAAGAATAAGAAAATCTTTGATTTAGTGAAGAACTTAACAATGCTGAACACTTGAAATCAAGTTTTTATATAATTTGCCTTTTTTGTTTTCTTTATATTGTCCCAGTTCTATACAGCTTGAAGGAAAATTATGAACAAGCGCTTAGTAGAAATGATGTGAAAGCTATAGTTGTAACAGGTAAGCAAATTACTATTCAATGAAAAAACCATATGTACTCTTAAGAAAATGAGAAAGTATGTGTTGATTAATATTTGTCCAAAAGTACTCATGCTGCGTATTTGTACTATTCTCTGTCGAAACCAAGGTGGTACTGGTACATGTGTTTTTTTTTTTTTTGAGGTAGGGTGACTAGTTTGACTATCAGAGTATCTGCTATTTGTTTATCTTTCCATAATTTTTTGTCTTTTTGGTGCTTAATTGCACTTGAGGTTTGCTTGATGCTAAACTGCACAATCGTGACCTTGAGAGGGATTAGGTATTGATTGTAAATTTAGGGAATATAACCCGGTGGTCATGTTGTATACTAGCCCATACTGTTTGAAACTTTTTTCTTTCTTGGCTAATTTGCAATTATTGGCTACCTAAATCATACCTTACAGTTGTTGTTCCAGCTATTACTGTAGTTTGACCAGTTGCTGGTTTGTCAGCAGTATCATAGGTGCTAATAACTTCCTTTTTTGGCAATTGAACTTCTGCATCTAATGTAATGTCAACATATTATCAGGTGCTAAGGGCAAGTTTTCTGGTGGATTTGATATAAGTGCCTTCGGCGATGTTCAAGGAGGAAAAAGTATGGTAACATTTAGGCAGCGCCAATTACATTTCCACAGTAAACCTGAAATATAGGTTCCCCAGAAAGGATAAAAATATCACACAAAACCCTGGAAACCATAGGAAATGTTATCTACACCTTTAAAAAAGATGTTCTTTTGATTTTCTCAGTCTTGATAACATACCCCAAGTACCCTTCTTTTGTGATTGTCTCTGGATAAATGAGGGAGAAAATGAGAGAGCAGGGTGGGATGCAGCTTGGTTATCTTTTAGAAAATAAGGAGCATAAGGGCTGTTTGCAATGTTTTATATGGGTTTTAGGGTATACAATGCTTTTATCATTTTCTATGATGTAAATTATAGAGGAGCTTTTGTAGGGGCAGAAGAGGATTTCTCCTCTAATATTTTTTTGGGGTTTATTTAAGAAAAAGTCTTCTAATTTTAACAGGAGAGCAGCCGAAGGTTGGTTTCATATCAATTGAAGTTATCACTGATACTCTAGAAGGTATCAAGTTTTCTTCTTTGATTGAACTTTCTTTTAGTAACTGCACTTCTCCAACATTTGAAAAATAATTTAAAACAATTGATGTTTTCTTAATTCAAGCTCTGTAAATAAGAACTATGATATTATGTGATATATGTGGTTAAATAAATACAAGGTGTTAAGGTATATGTGATACAGGTATTTTGTTATATTTTTAAGTATTATATTCTTGATTCTTTTTACATGCATAAAAGCATCATGCAACAAATGGGTATTTTTTTTTTTTGTTAACCTGAGGTTAATGATCTGAATTCTAATAATATTTTTTTTTTGTTAAGTTTAAGGTGGAGTGCAAAAGATTCTTATATTATAACTCTTTTAACTTAAAAGAAGTTCCACTTTAACAAAAACTGAAAAGGAATGCAAAACACTCCAAGACCATCTGCTACAAGCTGTGGCAAGGTTAAATGTAAGGTGTAAACTGAAAAGTTTTATTTTTTTTAACAGGGGCTAAGAAGCCATCTGTTGCAGCTATTGATGGCTTAGCTCTTGGGGGTGGCCTAGAAGTTGCAATGGTATTTTAGCTATTGTTTGTCATAATACTCTTGAAAATTTTCAATATATCACCCATAGTGCTGTACCATTCAGAAATGAAGAACATTGATATGTCAGTGCAAGCACAGGACATCAACTTTTTGCTAAAGAAACAAGTTACTGTCATTTCTTTCAATTGAATGAGGGGGAAGAGTGAAGAAAGGGGGGGTTTGTTTTAATAAAGACAAAATAAGATTTTAAATATAGAATTTGATTGAAGTATTTTAATTAGGCATGCCATGCAAGAATTTCGACAAAAGGTGCTCAGCTAGGGCTTCCAGAGCTCCAGCTTGGAGTGATTCCTGGCTTCGGAGGTAACATCTTAAAATTTATTCATGAAAATTATTTTCACTTTTTATTGACAAATATGAATTAAAAAATCAATCACTTCCTCCGAGGGTCTCTCCTATCTTTTACCACATTAATTTTAATACATGCATGCTTGTGCCAAGAAACCCCAATAGATGATATCACCAATTTCTGCACCCGGCCTGTAACAGTTAACTAGGTTTCACCAGTACATGTTCTCATTTTGTGACACCTATAAATAGAAAGAAAAGTGTAGACCTTAAAATATAAAAAAATAATCATTCAATAAATCTAGAATTAGGTACTCTATTTGGAACTGCGAGGTAAATGCCGCGGCAGACTGGCAAGTAACAGTTACCTGCCCAAGTTCAATGCTTAATGTTAGTATGCTGAGAGTTGTCTTTGGTTTTAGGCACACAGAGACTCCCACGCCTTGTTGGTTTAACAAAGGCTCTTGAGATGATGCTGGTTAGTAAACCCTTCAAAAGATAAAAATCTTGTGCAGTAGTTTAACAACTCTCTTTTTGTCCATATATTTCATCCATCTTTATATTAATAAACAGCTATCTAAGCCAATCAAGGCAGAAGAGGCCAATTCACTAGGACTAGTTGATGCACTGGTACCACAAAATGAGCTCGTTAGTACTGCCAGAAAGTGGGCCCTTGATATTTATGAGTGTAGGCGGCCATGGGTGAGGAGTCTCTACAAGACTGACAAGCTCGAGCCCTTGGGGGAGGCTAGGGAGATCTTAAAGTTTGCAAGGATGCAAGCAAAAAAACAAGCAGCAAATCTTAACCATCCTCTTGTTTGTATTGATGTTATTGAGGAGGGAATAGCTAGCGGGCCCCGCGCTGGCCTTTGGAAGGTGTGTGTGTGTGTGTGTTTTGCTGGCATTATTTATCCATACATACCAATATAAACATGTGATTTTATAGACACACATACGCATGTCAAGGAGGTCATAATTAACAGGCCTCACGTTGGCCTCCAAAAGGCACGGATGTTTTTCTTTTCTCCTTTTTGCATGAACCATATAAAACATATTGATACATAAAGACAAGATGGATTACAGACTTGCATAAACACATTTAGGGACAGTAAATAGGCAGCAATGAATATATATATAGATAAATAGATAAATAGAGTGCTTTATACTTATATAGTTTTTGTATGTTAGAAGTTTTATGTGTATCAATTGTAAGTAGGGGATATTATGTTAAATAATATAAACAATGGGGAAGATAATCGTAGATGGTTGGTGTCAATTGCTGCCTCAGGTGTGGGCCAGGAGGTGACATATCCTTGCAAACTAGTTGAAGCAAATATTCTTATTTGTATCTATTTTTATTCAAAACCTTTCATCAATTTTGTAATCATTTTCTAAATTTGATTTTGTGTTAAACTATTTTTCCAGGAAGCAAATGCTTTGCAAGATCTTCTTTTCTCTGACACGTGTAAAGCTTTAGTTCATGTTTTCTTTTCACAGCGTGCAACGTCAAAGGTAGTGAAAACAATATGTTTGTTTTTTAACCTTGTACTCAGTTCAATTTTCATGCTAATTTAAGGTTGCCAGAACGCATTCTGGTTGTATTTGTACAATGGTTGACAGTCTACTCAATTTATACAAGTCAATTTATGGAAGACTTGCAAATATTAGTTGGTTGGTACTAATGAAGCGGTACACCTGATGGAAGAAAGTGCTACAATAGTTTTGAAATATATTTTCATGTAAAACTGGAACATGTTTCTATCAAATGCAACAGGTACCTGGAGTAACAGATTTGGGATTGGTACCGAGAAAAGTACAAAAGGTTGCTATTATTGGAGGTGGGCTTATGGGATCTGGAATAGCAACTGCACTTCTTCTCAGCAATTATCCGGTTATTCTGAAAGAAGTCAATGAGAAGTTTCTACAAGCTGGGATTGAGCGAATCAAAGGTAAACATTTGGATTAATAGATAACCTATGAAAGACAAAAGCATCCCTGATACCTTCTTTCCTTATTTTCTTCAATCATTGCTTAAACTACCCCTCGCATGACTCTCTTTATTAATTCGAGAGAAAGAGAGGGTATGTTTTGGTTAGGAAGTAGTGAGATATTTTTCCCATTTGTCATAACTCACATGGGTGCATGGAGCATCTCTCACATACAAGGGGCATGTTTTGAATGTTTATCCGAACTACAGATGGGAACTTCCTTTAATTCATTTGGATCTTGTGATTTTCATGGAGTTACTTTTTTATTTTCGTAAGAATTAAATATAGGAGTTTGAGGGATGATGCTTCCCATGTTCAAATGGGTGTATGAGATATTCTCGTTATCAATTTTCTTCCTTCAGTGGTAGCAATGATGACTTTCATTTTTTCTTTTTTCAGGCAACTTAAGAAGCCGTGTGAAGAAAGGGAAAATGACAGAGGAGAAATTTGAGAGAACTCTTTCATTACTCACTGGTGTATTAGATTATGAAAAGTTCAAAGAAGTCGACCTAGTTATTGAGGCAAGTACTGTAATGGTTCCTGTCAGGTCATGTACCTCATCGTAGATACCATTCTAGATTTTTCCTCCTGTTCTTCAATTTTACTCTATTCAATTGATGTCGAAGTAATGGACCTGCTTGAGACCATGTTATACCAACTCAGTCGGTTTCCCCTGACCTGCTTTTTACTGGGAAAAAAGCAATGCAATGACTATCAATTACAAGTGACGTATGACATATATTTTGCGCCTATTACAACTTATATTTCTTGTGGTCATGACAATCGAGTTCGCTAAGGTAGAAATGCCAATTTTTCTCTGCCGATAATTTCGAAGGTCAATCTTAGTAGGTATCTTTTTTTTTTGCCCTTTCCTTGAGTTATTCAATTTTTATATTAACCATTACTGTTTTTATTCAGGCGGTCATAGAGAATGTGTCGCTGAAGCAACAGATATTTTCTGACTTAGAGAAATACTGTGGGCCCCATTGTATTCTGGCAACTAACACGTCCACGATTGATCTGAATTTAATCGGCGATAAAACAAGATCCAAAGATCGTATCATTGGTGCACATTTCTTTAGGTCTCTCTTTCGCTGCCTGCTTTCTTGTTTAAAAAGTTAACAAATAAATAACAGAGAACATAAGAAATGAGAAATCACCAATACATTCTTTGTATGATGCTTGATATAGTTCCAAAAAGCAATAACATTAGCAAACCATCGTGACTATTACTAATGGTTGCTTATTCTTCAGCCCGGCTCACATAATGCCGCTTTTGGAGATTGTTCGTACGGACAATACATCTCCCCAGACAATTGTGGATCTGTTGGAAGTTGGAAAAAATATCAAAAAGACCCCGATAGTTGTTGGAAACTGTACTGGGTTTGCTGTGAACCGCATGTTCTTCCCATACAGCCAGAGTGCGCTTCTCCTCGTGGACTATGGCATGGATGTGTACCGCATTGACCGTGCATGTACCAAATTCGGGATGCCCATGGGCCCCTTCAGGTAAATTTGTTTTTAACTATTTGTGTGTGTGTGTGTGGCGGTGGAGTGCTTGTTCTTACATGCACTCTTGTACGCATTCAAATAGACATGACCAACAGATATGTAAAGGGAAGGAACTGTAAAACGATTGTATATTTAACTTGACCGTAGTTGTTTTTATTAGATGGAAGGTGGCAGTTAGAGTGGGAAAAATGGCACGGCGGAGCCGGCTCCGTCACGGAACGGCACGGCACGCGTGTCAGTTACGTGCCGTGACCATTCGCGTGCCGTGTCCATCTTTTGAAACTTTGGCACGGCACGGCACGTGAAAAATTTAGTCACGGCACGGCACGTACGTAGTCACGCGAGTCACTTGTAATTAGGTTCATTAAATATTGATTTAATGGTGAATCTTGAATAAACTAACATAAATTATGATTAAATGGTCACGCGAGTCACGTATGGTCACAGCACGTTAGGCACGGCGTGACTCACGTGGCGTGACCATTCGCGTGCCGTGACCACCCCTTGACATTTTGGTCACGGCACGGCACGGCACGTTTTTTCCACTCTAGTGGCAGTTGTTATATTACTTTTTTGATGGTGATAAGGATGATAACATGAGCTATGGATTTATAATTCAATTATTAATTAGGTTGGCAGATCTAGTGGGATTTGGTGTCGCAGTGGCAACTGGCATGCAATACCTAGAGCACTTTCCAGAAAGAACTTACAAATCCATGCTGGTACCACTAATGCTCGAGGACAAGCGTACCGGTACTTCTATTGTTTTTGGTTATATATAAGTGAAATGTAGTCCTTTTATTTAATATATTACAGGATAAATCAGGGGCTTCAAGCCATAAACAATCTTCTAATTTAAGCCTTTAAACTTTGTGATGGTCAATCAAGTTCAAGGGGTAAAATGGTCATCTTCAATGTGTTGCAGGTGAGGCAAGTAAAATAGGCTTTTACAAGTATGATAACAGGAGGAAGGCAAGCCCTGACCCTGAAATTGCAAAGTATATTCAAAAGTCTCGTCAAATTGCTGGCGTCACTCCTGATCCTGCGGTAATTATTTTTCAAGTTGTAGAGTTTGATACAATTTTGGTACCTTTTACACTGATATGTCATGGTGGTGCAGATCTGTACTGGTTTAAGACATTTTTGTTCTTTGATGACTTGTTTGAATGGGTCAATTAGTTTTAGGTATATTGTTAATGCACACAGGATTAGGCCTCAAGATACCTCAATTGTACAATTCACTCTCAGTCCTTCTCAAAATGCTTTAATATTAGCGCACATTAGAAAGACCAAGGGTTAACTAGACAATTCTGTTTAATGACACTTAATTACATGAGTTATTTTGAGGCTTAACTGATGATTCATTTGTCAGTTCATTAGGTATACGGGCAAATGAATAACATGCTAATATTGCAAATGGTATTGACTTTGCATTAACAATATCCTATGAGGATATTAGTCTAATGAAGTGTAAAAAACACAGCTACTGAAGTTGGGAGATAAGGATATAGTAGAGATGGTATTCTTCCCGGTGGTGAATGAGGCTTGTCGTGTTCTTGCCGAGGGCATTTCAGTAAAATCATCAGACCTTGACATTGCCTCCATCTTCGGCATGGGGTTCCCTCCTTACAGGTCTAATTACAATTTACCTTTCTTCTTGTACATTATTGTTGTTGCCTGCCTGTTATTCATCTGAAAAGCATGACAAGTATACAAAGGAAAACAAAAAAAGAGACATCCATGATTCATTGCTCCAAATAAGCGCAATGGGGTCATGAAAAGGACAGGAACATGTAAGATTGTTTGGTTATACAGACAATAAATAGTGCAAAGCTTAACATTTATATAGGGGTGGAGTAATGTTATGGGCCGACTCATTTGGTGTGAAATATGTACACTCAAAGTTGGAGAACTGGACAAAGCAGTACGGCGACTTCTTCAAACCATGTGCTTATCTTGCCGAAAGAGCTGCCAAAGGCATCTCTCTGGTACTAATCTCTCTCTTTCTGAACCTTGCTTTTGTGTATTTTGCTTGTAAGTTGTATATAGACAGTTTGTATTATTGTATATTATGTTTAACTAGTGATACTATCTTTTGCAGAGTGCGCCAATAAATGAAGCTAAGGCTCGGTTATAAAGTCAGCTAAGTTTGGATGTGTCAAGCGTTAATGGTTGGTGTAGAATACTATTAATGCCGAATATGTGGATTAATAATGGATCGATCGGAAATATTTACTGTATCGAGAATGTAAAATGAAATATTTAGCAAAAAAGAGATTGAAAAAGAAGAGAAGGATTAATAAATGTTACTCCAGCGATCTTTGTTATGTAATGGGCTAAGGCGCTAATATAATATCAGGAAATTGTTTGCGAATGCATTGAGCTTTGTTCATTTTACAATTTAAGTTGGAGATATGACAGTAATATTAAGATGCGGTTTATAGGGGTCATTTCATCACAAATTTTCATTGAGACCCAATCAAAAGCGTCAGATTAAAATCAAACGATCTAAAGCCCCATGCTATTCTAGTTGTTCAAGAAATGCAAATGCAGGCGTCTCATTGACGAGAATCCGTATCCTCCCGGTACCATTAGTGGATCCGGACCGTTCTTTTAACTTTGCACGAATCTCAAGGCACAAATAATACTGGCCCACCTGCGAAGTATATTGAAGAGCATGGCGATTGCATATTTGCAATTCAGTCCCTTTGCACTTCTATCACTTATTCATTTCTAACACAATTTATTAGAAATATAATATTTTCATTATTTTTCTGGCACAGTTTGAATTCAAGTATACTTGAAAAGAAGGGTCAAGAATGTTACCAAAAGGTTAACAAGTATACTTGAAAAGAAGGGTTCAAACTCACCAATTATTAGTCTATTACATACTGAGTTAAACAAGTATAAGCTTAAACTCACCAAAAGGTCTCTGACTTGTGAGCTTAACTTAAAAACCGTCAAATTAAGTTCAAATGATGAACTTGAACTATTGATGTTGATCTACTTGTATGAGATCAAGTGGCTTAAAATCCTGTGAAAAATGCACCAAAGTAATTCATTTTTTACCTCTCCATTTAAAAAAAAATGAACTTGAAAAATGAAAAATTTGTAACGTAAATGTTTGGCCTGTTTGGTAAGTCATAATTGACGTTTTAAATTTCTCGTTTGATGTCGATTCAATGGTTTTTAAATTAAACTCACAAACTCTCTTTTAATGTACTTGAGCACATACAAGTATTATTGTTTTATTCATTTATTCTAAATAATAAACATAGTGTAAAAATACAATACAATATACTACATCCATGCAAATTAATTACTGATATTTATTTGGAGAGAGATTCATACTTGTTCTCCAATAGTAATAGTGAAAAGGAACATTGTAGTTACTTGTTCTCCAATAGAAATATAGAATGCTTGAATAAAGAAAATGTTAATACTAAAAGTTTCATTGTATTTTGTTCACCATACTGCACGAATCATATATAAATCTGTCTCTTTGCTGAGAAAACCCCACATTTTTCAAATGATGACTGTTCATTAACAACTACTTGATTTAATAATTTTGACAGCGTTTCCTTAGATTATGTAAAATAAAAAAAAATGACAGACATATCGTTTGTATGGTAGATTATTTGTGTATCAACTTTCACATAATTTAAATGTCATTTGGTATTCTATTAAATTATGTCAAATATAAATTGTTGTTACTTTTAAGTTATTTGATGTAAGGAGAAACTTACATCAAATTTCATTAATTATTAAATATGTATGATGAACATGATGTATGTATCAAATTTTAATAGTCGAATTTCTAAAATACAAGTTATTTTAAAATAGTTGTTAAAATTATCTGAGTTTATTTAAATTCAATGATATCCATTTTTGTACAAATGCCAAATATAATTACTTAAGGGGTGCATTGTGGAAAGAGGCAAACCAATTTTTGTAGTTGCATCGTGCTCTCTAGTCTCCACTCGACACAAATGGACGACCAACACCCCCAATCGGCGGGTACGCCAGCTCAGACGCCTCCGCCGCCGCCTTCAGCGCAGACATCACCACCTCCGCCTCAAATTTCCCCGGAGGAGAGGAAAAAGGAGGAGCTCCTCGGACATGTGGCAGCTCTAGAGGCAGCCCTCCTCCCTTGCCTCCCTGCTCGCGAACTCCAGGCTGTGGATCGTTCTCATTCCTCCCACCAGAGTCCGTTCTATTCTTTTTCTCTGCTTTTTTTTGTTGTTGTTCTTCATTCAAATGCTGATGGACATAAGATGTTTGTCTTTGTGCTTATGCGTCATTGCCGTCCTCTTATGTTTCCTTTGTAAATAGATGCATATAGATTGTTACCTGGATATCAGTAAATTACCAGTCAGATCAGACATAGATTACCTTTATTGACCCGGTGGTACAGAACCTGTACCAATAAGTACTGGCAAAATTAAATTTATCATCTTTTTGTTGTATTATTTTACCAGTGATTAATACAGGTTTTCTTTGTGTAATTGTTATTGTGTTTAGTTCTAATTCCAGGACTGCACGCTTCTTAATGAGAAATCAGCATCACAAATCAAACATAAATTAAAAGTACTTGCTACTGCACCTCTATTAATGTTTAAACTCAACATCTACCTCAATTTATCATCAATTGTGCAACATTCAAAGAGAAGTCCTCAAATAAATAGTATTTATTTCATTTTACAATGTAGTTGATGTGGAGAGGCATGCAAGGAATTTTATGGAAGCTGCCAAAAAGTTACAGTTGTATTTCATTGCACTTCAAAGGGAAGATGAGCCCACTAAAGAACAATTGCTCCAACAGGTACCATTCTTTTTTTTTTCTCCTATTCATTTAGATTCAAAGGTACACTTGACTTGACCAGCATGAATTCTACAAATTGGAGTTGGTTCTTCAATTGTAAGACTGATCTCCAATTTTACCCAATTAACCCTAAGTTTGTTATTCAGTCTCAAATTAAACCATCTATTACGCTTGATTGTTCAACCAAGTGAAAATTATCTACTGACCCTTATTTTAGTTCCTCCACTGTGAAGACCTAGGCTAGAGCTAAGTTCAGCTATCCATAATTCAATGTAATTTCTGCAACAAAGGACCAATTTAAACTATTAACTCGTAGGCCTCCACATTTGTGCAACTCAACTTCAAATGAAGCCCTCAATGTACTCTAAATGTTGCAATTCATCACCAAGTAGGCCAAACAAAAATCAAAAGGAAAACAAGTGTCTGCTCCGAATGGCTTCAAACTGTGAAACTTTAATTTGAGGATGGAACCTAATTTTCCCTCTCTGATTTTATTATTTCAGGAGATCGCAATAATGGAAGAAGAACTTAAAACAAAAAATGGGCTGATTCAAAAGCATTCACAATTGATACAAACATGGAGAGGAGAGGTAAAGGAACAGCTTGACAGACACTTAACCGAGCTGGAGAGAGTTTGAAGGGTATATTGGGTATCATATTAGTATCATATTTCACTTATTAGTGAATTAGGTTCAACTAACTTATGCTTTTCCCTGTTTTTGTTTTAGCTGCCAGTTACAAATGAGTGTCTTTATGTATGCGATGGGTTGTCTTGACAATTGATTCTTTCAGCTGTATTTCTCTAATCAAATCCACAAGTATCCTTCTTTCTAATTCTGGACGGTAAATAGACAAAGGATTGAGAAAGAGGCTTTTCCATCCTCTGTTATTGACGGGTCTGCAGAGCAAATTGACCCCAAATTTAGTTACGCCTCTCCATGCCACGGTTTAAACTGCTCTAGACCCTCATCACTGATGCATTGATTGGCAAGCTGCAATCTGCTTAAAGTTTAGCATGAAGCATATTCGTATGAAAGCTTGAAAAATAGACCTAGAGGCAGCCAGTAGAGAAAGCAAAAACCAAAAGAAATTAAAAAACAATGATTATTTTCGCAAAAGAAATAAAGAAGGCATCAGTAACGAGCTAATTAAGAGGTGTATATACATTACGAGGGACATAAGAGCTATTTGAGAATTCAACATAATAAGAGATAATTAAGAAACAGCATAATAAAAAGCTAAAAAGAAAGGAAACAAACTAAACTTCACAGCTTATTAACACTTCCCTACTGGTTTCGTAGAGTGGATTAGGTGTAGTTGCCGCTGCTAGTAGATTTAGATAACATACAATGCTAATGGGCCATAGCAATTAACAGTTGTTGTATTCAGAGTTTCCAGATTGCTTAATGATCATGGATTTGTTCAGTCTTTCACATTTTTTTTGAGCGATGGAGAACACTTAATCTTTCATCATATTATGCTGTTGGGCTTGAATTTAAGATAAAAATCCATTATAGTCAAAACTAGTTGGATTCAATGTTATTTTGTAATATTTTCCATCGGCTGGAAGCATTTCCCTTGAAATGATTAGTAAGCATTCAATATCCAATCTTTATATCTAAGAACATCCCTTCTGAAAAGTACAAAACTCTAAAAGGCAATTAGTCCTAAATTAATCACCATATGAGCAACTAATTGGAAAAAACAGATATCTTTCTGCAATAACCATAATGTAAAAAAAATGTCAAATCGAAGAATTGCCTACAGCTCATAACAAAGAAGCCAATGCAAATAATCTACAGTCCCACTCTCCAGTTACACATTACAGAACAAAACCTACCATTTCTCTCTTCTCTCTACTTTTTGGCATAGGTGATTAGCATTGCATTCTGCTGTGTCACCTTGAATCCCTGCAATGCCTGTAGGGCCACTGTCGCTTGCATCTCACTCTCATACTCGACAAATGCAATACCAGGCTTGGCCTCTATCATACGTACCTCCTTGAATCCCGCATACTGCCCAAACAGCATCTGAAGCATCAGTGGGTTATTCTCGTGCGGCAAGTTCTGTATGAATAGGATGTTGTTCGGTGGAGCTGGAGCTTCTGGCATTGCTGGCCTAGGTGGCACAGGTGCTCCTCCATATGGCGGCATCATACCTCCCATCTGTTTCATAAAGTGATACAAAAATAATCACGAATCATTTTGTAGCCAGGATGACTGTCTTGAATCTGTCAATGTACCCACGGTGGTCTAACAGATGGTGGTAAACTGGTACCAGTACGCTTTGGGGTGATACTGGTGGATTTACTGCAAAAAGGTGCCTACTGCCTGGTGGGGTGGCATTAGCTTGAATTGACTTGCATTTAGCTTTGATATAATACAGAATATATGATGAATGAAAAGGAGAACTACTGCTGACTAATGAAGCTAATTTATGAAACGTAAAACCTTCAAATACCACATGTATCCTCTAAAATGAAAATTTCATGCTTGTCATGATGTAAACTTTATGCTCTGCAAAATATGAAATACCACCTCTCTACTCATCATTTTCCCAATTGTAACCTCTCTTTGCCAAATTTTCTTGAAAAATATGCACACAGTAACCCCCCCCCTCGTCCTCAGTAGTGTCTATTGTAATGAGCAAAGGAGCTTGTAGTTTGGAAATTTAGTTTGGGAATTCAGATAGAAATTGGTCTAGAAGATGTAAAGATGGCATAAGCTGTTTTATGCAGACACATTATCATATTTTTATTTTAAAGAGTATATACAATATTCTGAGGTCTGTAGGGGCAGAAACTTATAGAAGGCAGGACTTACAGGTGGAGCTGCACCGTAGGGTGGAGGATACGAGGGATGTACACCCATCACAGCTTGATTTGCTTCCTGTTGCTGGTCTCTCTTTTTCTTATCTGCTAATTAAAATTTATTGGGGAAAAAATAAATATAAGGTATGACATAAGTTTTCATTACAATGACAAAGTTTCCTAAGAGTCTGTGCTTAGTATTTCATCCCTGACAGGCCAAAAGAAGAACTATGAATGTTTTTGTTATGGAAATTCTCTTCTTGTTTGCATCTTAAGTATAGCTAGTTGTGCTATTTTCAAATTTGCAGACTACTTGCTCTTTCAGTCATTCAACCATCATTTTACAATACTTTTTTTCACTCCGGTTGGGTCTCATTTCTAGCCTACCCCAACTTGTTTGGGGCTGAAGGCTTGGTTTTTGTTGTTGTTGTTGTTGTTGTTGTCCAGTATACATGAAATTGGTCCTTTGTTTTGTTGCTATTATACAATTTTTCAATTTTTGCTTTTCCTCGGCACATTTGTATGTAGTTTGTGTAATCTGATACAGCCTAAGCTCATATGTTCATCGGACATTGACCTCAATAGTACGGTACATGTCATAATATCAAACATAGAACCAGCTCCTTGTAAAGAACTTCATCTTGCTATTCTAATGAGGATAAAAAAAATCTTTCACAAAAAAAGCAAAATCACCCTTTTCATCATGGCGCTTCCTTCTCTCACGAGGAATAAACGTTCCATCTGCCTTCGCTACAATGTCTGACTTGGTCTTTGCATATTGTATCCTCTGCAAAGAAGCAAAGATGTGGAAAAAGGATATAAGACAGCTTTATGTAAAACAAAGATCATGTACCAATTGTCATACTGTATCCTCTACATTGAGCCCTTTTCTTTTGCCACTCAGGCCTTCAAACTTTCCAAAATTTAGTTCAGTTGATCTCTTCAACGGAAGTTTACATATTGTAGTGTTATATACAGTGGAAACTTTAGTGGTCAATAATAAGCAACCTGTGGCACTTGTGAACCCTCTTCCCTTTATGTCCCCATACCACCACCACAAAGAAAGAACACATAAATTAGAAAGAAAGAGAAGAAACAATGAGGATTGAATCACTAAATTGTAATTCTGAAGAGAGAGAGGTAGGGGACGGGGGTTGGGCTCCAGAAAGAAACATACCATGGGCTTATTATAGAAGGGGAAGTTTTGCATACTCTTCAAGGCCTCGGCGGCTGACTTAACATCTTCAAAAACAACCCAAGCTTGGCCTTTGTGCTTTAGGGTTTTGAAAGCAAGCACTTCTAATATCTTCCCAAATTGAGAGAAAACTGCCTGTAATGATTTCTTCAGCTCTGCTCAAGAAAGCACAAAAAATGTTGACAATGAAGATAATGATCAGAATTTTGCAAGGAAACCCTTCAAAGGACAAAATTTCAAGCAACCAAGGATATTCATTGTCAAGAATCAAATGATAATACAATTATAGAATAGTCATAACTTAGAACTTTGCAAAAGTGCTGCTGCATAGTGAACAATTCGATGAGTTAATTGAGAAGGGATTGAATTGTAATTTCTCATCATTTGATTTTGACGATGAATTGTCCGTGTTTTGTCAATAATTTTGGTACTATTCAACTATGTACTCATTCTTGTTAAATGCAAATCAAACATGGCTTTAATCAAAGCATTATCGTTACAGGTTCATATCTTGCTTGTGCCCCAACCTAATCTTATTACCAGTAAAAGTAATAAGGTCTATCCAAAACCCTAATTTGCAAGCCATGATTGCAAAAATTAAGGAGAATCAAAGGGTCTAATAGTCCAATTATCATCTCACTTCTTCTAATTAGTTTACAAACAATCACACACTAAGAATTAGCTTAAGGTAGAGACAAACAGCAAGGGTTTAACAGTGAATACCAAAAAAACAAAAGTGGTATAAATAACCCTACAAATTAAATAGCGGGAAGGAGAGGGGGTCAGGGGAGAAACCTAAAATTTATTGGTAAGCAGTTATCCCAGAACTGAAACAGATGGGATTACAAATAAGCTAGAAGAAAAAAAAAAAAAAAAGACTAACGAAGAAAGAAGGAAGAATACCATCAATCTTGATTTTCTCGTTGAGATTGTTGATGTAGATTGTCTTGTTAGGCGGAATCGCCTGCGCATCTCCGTCGCCGCTCATCTCTCTCACTGTCTTTCTCTTTCTCCGAATCTCCCACAATGTTTTGTGCAAGTTTTTTACAACAGGGTGTGAGAATGTGAGGCGAGGGAGCTGGGGTTTTGGTCTGAGAATGGGCCCAAAAATCGGTGTTGGTTATCTGATGAACCCGATTTACGGACCATTTATTATGGTTGCGTCGGACCTTGAGTATATTAAGCCGACATTTTTAGTAATATCAAAGTTTAATATAAATTAATTAATATACTCAGATCTGTATTTATAAAATATTTATACTGGTCATTTTCTGACCGGTACTCATTTATTTGCCTACCAGCTATTAAATGGCCTTTACCCTTAATTTTTTTTTTAGAGATTCTATGAAGAGCAAGATGCTGAAATCTAATACTAAAAATTCGAATTTTTAGTTTAAATTATTAGTTAGATTACTTCTTTTGATGTATAATTAGCATATTTATACTAAAATACGCTAAATTACGGCACATCATCGATGTTTTTGCAATGAAACATCGATGTTTTATTAGCCTTAGCATTGGCAATTAAATATGATAGTGCTAAAAAAACATCGGTGCGTCGTTGATTTTTTATAATGAAACATTGATGTTTTACTAGCCTTAGTATTGGCAATTAAGCATGGTAGTGCTAAAAAAACATCGGTACGTCGCCGATATTTTTGTAATGAAACATCGATGCGCTTCTGCCGTCGTTAAGCCGTGCATAAAGCATCGGTGCGTCATCGGTGTTTTTGCACTAAAATATTTTTTTTAAACTTTAAACGGCCATAACTTTGGCTTGGGACGAGACGGGAGCAATGACGCCCTCAGGGTTATCCCCAACGGACCGACGGAATCAGAATTGCAAAAAAACATCGTTTAGTGCCTCAAAAATTGAGTTAAAGTTTTTTATCATCTGTAGACACACAACGACCCGTATGCGGCTAGTGACAGTGTCGTATGCGGCTGATGATTAGGAAAGATAGAAAACCTGAATCACATTAAAATAACTGGATCAACCTGAACTAGTGAAATTGTTAAAACTTAGTACCTAAAAAAATGTAGTTTAGTGTTCACATGTGGCTAGTGAATTTAATTATTTGAAATTATGTTAGTGGAATTTTGTGTATTTCAGAATAATTAACAAAATTAGCGTAATTTAGCGTAATTTAACATAATTTTAAGTAATTTAGCGTATTTTAGTATAAATATGCTAATTATACATCAAAAGAAGTAATCAAACAAATAATTTAAACAAATAATTTAAACAAAAAATTTGAATTTCCAGGGTAATTATTGTTCATGCACGCTTGACCCTTAATTAGTGTCTCTAACAAGTAATCTTGCTCTTCATAGTGTCTCAAAAAAAAAAAAAAAATTTCAGGGTACCGGCCATTTAATGGCCGGTAGGCAAATAAATAGCGCTCCGATTAGAAAATAACCGGTATGAGTATTTTTATAAATTTCTATTAAACTTTGGATATTAATAAAAATGTCAGTATCTTAAGTGTATATTTATTTAAAGACTTGATAATATAAAAGTTGAAATTTGAAGGGAGCTTCGTAAAACAAAAGAACAAGGTGTATACATTCTGCTTACATAGTTACACGCGCCAACAAAAGTTGAGAACACATATGTTAATTAGTTAAAGATAATGAACTAGATATCGAGATTTTAGGCTTTTTTGGTTGTGTGGGATGTATACATTCATAAAATTGATTATATTCACCAATTACAATTTAACGTATAAAAAAAATTGTAACTCAATACATTTTGTTTTTATCTTTAAAAAATCAAGAAAAATAATCAATTAAAGAAAAAATGTGATAATAGTCACTAACTCAAGTTCCTTGAGAAAATTGTCCATATATATCACTAATAATAAGTTTGGGTCCAACAATCTAACATCCGGTTAAAAGAGGAAGATAAATAAAATTTCATGTTCTGAAATATCACAATCTATATAGCATATAGCACGTTCTAAGCTAGAAATTAAAGTTAGCATTACAGGTTCTTATGTTTGTGAAATCAAAGTAAGAATTGTAACTGTTTACTAGTATCGGACATGTACGTATATTATAAGAGAACAAAAAATTCTCATACAAAATGATATGGTGCAGCTATTGATGTAACTGCTGGCTTACTCCCATCTCTATCTACTTCCCCTTCTATCTGATGCTGATAATGATAATGGCTAGCAATTCTTTTGTGTAATAGCCTAGTAATATGATGTACTAATCTGGTCTTTTACTAATAGCCTAGTAATATGTTTAGTAGTTTGATTTAGTTTAGTCTTTTGTAGTCAGAGTGATGTAGCTCTGCTTAGACTACTCAGTACTATCTTAGTGCTGCATTTTGTAACTAAAACACTGTTAGTTTCATAATGAAACTGGTAGGGTTCACCTCACTTTTGTCAAAATTTTTTTTAACAAATAACATGTCTTAAATAACATCGACACGTAAATAATATTCCTTAAATGACATATATTTTTTTTATTTTTTTGATATATTTTTATTACAAAAATTTCAAACGAAATGACATATTAAATGACAAACAACATTCCTTAAATGATATAAAATATATAAAGAAATGAAGACATGACCAATCAATTAAAAAATTTCTTAAATGATATTTAAAAAATAGAAATAAATCAGAACCAATCAGAAACATGATAGAATTTGCATGTGGAGAGTACGTGTGGTGAGTACATATCTAAATAAATTTAAACTTCTACACGTAAAAAACATAAGAAATGCATAGAATTAGAATATTTGATCGAAATACTGATATTCAATTCGAAATTTTATCTTTTAATAAAAGCCATTGGCAGATCAGAACATCTACGTACTTAGCATAAAATTGGAGATAATAAAATTTTAGGTATTTACACTAATTAAAACGATTTAAGTACCTGATCTAAGGTAACAAATTTTAAACGAAAGACCTAACATAACAGGCAAATATTCGCATTTAAGAATAAAGATTTATAATAAAGTTTTCTGGTGTGCTTATTAATTGTCTATAAAAAAAAATAGATGGGACGATTTACCAAGATACCTACTCTTCGGCCCTTTATTAGGTTTTTTTTTTTGAGAAACAACGAGGGTGCTAGCTCCCTTTATTAGGTTTTATATTTAACATCTTCTATGATAAACCGGCCCACTAATTCAATTATTTGATTATAATTAAAAGCTTCAATTAAGATTGTAGAGAGTCTATAATATAATGACGTGGCAGATATAAACCTTGGAAAGGGTAAAACAGGAAAGAGAGTCATCGTCTTATAGATTCGTGCCAGGTATCGTATGGATAACTATCTGCCAGGTAAAAATACACGGTATATCTACCAGGTCAGTTTGTCTGGATCCGAATTTCATATGGATACGGATCAGCACCCTTTTGGGCCTTTCGACTATCAGATTTTGTTGAGATCCAATTCATATTAACATCCCAGATGTTAGATGTACATGCCTCCGGGCTTGTGATAAGAAAAATTCTTTTTGATTGTTAGTTATTAGTTGTTAGTTGTTACCGCGTCTAGCGGTCTTCCCCGACCAAGCTCCCCGCCCCCGCATTCGAGGACATTTCTGTCATTTCGCAGTTCCTCTAGTCTCTCCAGTCTCCTCTCTTCAAACCAACTCCACCTCTTTACCCCTTTCTCTCAACTTCCCCAACAAATCCGATCTGATCTCCTCGGTCGCCATGCGCCGGAAAGACCCCTCCTTGGCGTCGCCGCCTCTCTCCAACGGCGTCTCTGCCACTGTCTCCCACTCAACCGTAGTCGGCACCACCTCCGATCACTCCCTTGATCGCCAAGACTTCGTAACCCTCTCCACTGCCATCTCCAACGGCGACGATCTGGGCCCTTTTGTGCGCCGTGCCTTCACCTCAGGCCGTCCTGATTCTATCCTCCAGCACCTCCGCCTTTTCTCCCGCTCCAAGGAATCAGAAATCGAGGAACTCTGCAAGGCACACTACTCAGACTTCATCAGAGCCGTTGACGACCTCAGATCTCTCCTCTGTGATGTAGACGATCTAAAGACCTCTCTCTCTGACACGAATCGCCTCCTTCTGTCCGCGGGAGTGCCTCTTTTAACCTCTCTTGATTCGTTTCTATATGCGAAGTCACTCTCCAATAACTTAACACTAGCGTTAAATTCTGCGAGGAGTTGTGTTAAGTTGCTGACTATTTGCGCAAGAGCAAATTATTATTTGGGAAACAATAACTTGTACCTAGCATTGAGAGCAGTGGATGAGATTGACCAGGAGGTGGTGAAGGATGCTGAGGGCGTACCACTCCCAGCTCTGAGGCGCATGCTGGTACAATATATACCTGCCATAAGGGGCTATGCAGAGAAGAAGATTTCAAAGGAGTTCTCAGATTGGATGGTTCAGGTTCGGGCTGCGTCACGACACCTGGGTCAGGTTGATTTTTTTTTTTTATCTAAACATTTTCTGAGTGTTTAGTGATTTATTGACTGTCTAGAATTGGTTAAAAGTTTTAACTCGACCCCCCATGATACATAGTTTTTCCAACTGCAATGATGAACAGTCCTAATAGTAGATATCAACCAGGGCCTCTGTAGTGTTTCTGTCAAATCTCCTACCATAACACAACACAAGTCCTCCTAATTAGAATTATCTTTTTACCGCTTTATGAAAACATCTCCCATTTATCCTAATATTAGAATATACAAATTGATACTTGCTATGTTGGTAATGCTATTACATTGTTTTGTCTTTTCTTCTTTAGTAATTATTTTCTGTGTTGTAGATGATTTTATAATTAATGGCGGCGGAGCCACTTTTTCAAAATGAAAAATGGATAGTTCTTGCATGACCCAAATCTGAATGTGGTGTCTTGAATTTTACTGAAGTGTCTTGAGTTTTACTGAAGTCCCAAGGAAACCTACTTGTTCATTGATCTGTGACAGGTGGCGATTAGCCGTGCATCAGTACAGCGGCAGAGAGATGAGGAGTTGAATTCATCTCGCAGTGGGGCTGAGTCTTTGTACTCACTTGATGCGGACTCTGACCCAGATGACATTGCAGCAGCAGCTGCCTGTGCTCCTGATGCCGCCTCAACTGCTGGGTTTGACCTCACCCCACTCTACCGGGCCCACCACATACATACCACACTTGGTCTAGAAGATCGGTTCAAAAAGTATTATTTCGAGAACCGCAAGCTCCAGCTTACCTCAGACTATCAGGTTTGTTAAAAGAAAATTTAAATTTGAATGTCGTGTAGCAGCAGTTTGAGTCATTGAACCGTGTTGATTTAAAATTGTGCAATTAAGCCTCTTAAAACTTGGACTCATTGATGCAATTTGGCCCTTGATCTAACCCTACCTGTCTGGGCTTTCATTTCAGCAAATAAGCATCAACTTAACAAAAGTGCAATCATAATTAATCAATCACCGGTCTTGATTTACTACAATTTATCTTAAGACAACCTCAATTTTGCAATTATGCACCCAACAAACTGAGGTATGAAATGGTAGATCTGTAATGAATGAAAATATTACTGCATTCTAAGCTGTTGTATCCCTAAAGTTTTTCTGAACATACTTGGTCTCATTTTGAAATCTAGGTGTCATCCATGACCCCTTTTCTAGAGTCGCACCAGACATTCTTTGCACAGATAGCAGGGTTCTTCATTATAGAAGACAGGATCCTGCGTACTGGTGGGGGATTGGTATCGCGTGCTGATGTGGACTCTCTATGGGATGCGGCAGTGGCTAAGATGGTTGCGGTTCTCGAGGACCAATTCTCCCGCATGCAGACTGCCAGCCATCTCCTCCTCATTAAGGACTATGTTGGTCTCCTTGGTATGTACCATTACTGTACTGTTTTGCCACAGCTTTCACTACATGCCAAAAACTATCTTGAGTTTGGCAACCATACCAAGTCAAGGGTTGGTTTGGTGCTGTATGAAGAGTAGTATTTACTATTTACTATCCTGGTTTGTTCTACTACTATTGCTGTATGGTCCTGTATCAGTGCACACCTAGGTTTCGGTTGTTTTCCGATATACTGATGTACCAATGGACCATACCCAGTTACCCATTACTAACATAAGTCATTTATACCGCACCCAATCAGGCCCACTTCTAGTATAATTGCTATCAGGTAGCGTAGAAATAGTTCCTAGAGTTTGTAGAATGTATATATGATATTTGGAATATACAATTACTGTTTTTGCTATGGTAGGTATCACCTTGAGACGCTATGGCTATGCGGTAGGCCCGCTAATGGATGTGCTGGCAAAACACAGGGACAAGTACCACGACCTCCTATTGGCTGATTGCAAGCGCCAGGTGTCAGAAGTCCTCGCTGCTGACAAGTGTGAGCAAATGATCATGAAGAAGGAATATGAATACTCCATGAATGTACTTGCTTTCCAAATCCAAACCTCTGATATAATACCAGCATTTCCGTATGTAGCCCCATTCTCCTCCACGGTACCAGATCTGTGCCGAATTGTGCGCTCCTTCATTGAAGACTCTGTTAGCTTCTTATCTCATGGAGGCACGATTGAAATCTTTCCAACAGTGAAAAAGTATCTTGAACGGTTACTTGTGGAAGTAATCGATGCATCAATTCTACGTTTGGTCAACACGGGTGGCCTCAACTGGTCCCAGGCAATGCATGTGGCATCTAATATGGCTGTTATGGAGCGTGCTTGTGAATTCTTCTACCTCCATGCAGCCCAGCTGTCAGGTGTGAGACGGCCTGGTCACACATCCGGCCGTAGGGACTTCCCCCTCAAAAGATCCCGAGATGCCTCTGAGGTCGTATTATTAAAACTACTATGCAATAAAATTGATGACTTTGTAGACAACAATGCGGATGCAATCAACTGGATGGCCGATGATGTTGTAAATGGCACTGCAAATGGAATTGAATTGGGAAATGAGTACGCGAATGAGGTTTATATCTACCTTGACACGCTGTTAGAAACAGCTAAGCATATCCTTCCCGCACCCGTTTTACGTAGGGTTTTCTACGGGGTTCTCTGCCACGTGTCAGATCAGGTTATTGGGTTGTTCTCAAGTGACTCTGTTAAGAGATTCAATATAAATGCAGTTATGGGGATTGATGCCGATTTGAGGCATTTTGAGGAGTTCGCAGATGGATTGGCGGCACTCTTCAGTGATAACCCAGATGAGTTGTCAGCTGGTGAGGAGCCAAGAAGCGCACTTATTGAGGCAAGGCAGATGGTGAACTTGCTCATGAGTAGTAACCCTGAGAATTTTTTGAACCCAGTCATACGAGAGAGGAGCTATAACAAGTTGGATTATAAGAAGGTGGTCTCTATTTCTGAGAAGTTTAGGGATTCCTCAGACCGGTTGTTCGGTACATTCAGTACAAGGCGTGGGGAGAAGGCAAACCCAAGTAAGAGAAAGGGGTTGGAGTCGTTGATAAAGAGGCTCAAAGATATAAGCTAGAGAGAGATGAATGTTGGTCTCTCTTGTTTACTAGTTTGCTAGATATAATTTCTCATTTATTTGGGATGTGTTGTATAAGTTTTGTTGTTTGTTATCCTTTCTCAGCGTGTGATTTTTTTTGATGTTATATATTAGACCTCTCGGTGCTGTGTAATTTTGCATTTGCTGGTATTATTCTTTAATATGTTTCATGTATGATAATTTGCACTGCATTGTTATTTTCCTTTTGTTGATTCTTTTGCTTATATTTGAAGATGTTTCTACCAATTTATTCCGAGGACAACGTTTTTATCTAGCTTGCACCAATGTTTATGCATCAGTTTGCCAAGTGTGGATCCGCTTTTCTATTGGTTGCTAACGAAGTTAAATATAGTTGGACTAGAAGTTCCTTTGAAATTTTTTAATGCATTCCCTGTCAGGTTCATTTGTACACTTGTATTACCAATGAAGTTTTAGTAGAATAGGCATTCAGTATTAAACAACTCTCGGTTTCTCTATAGCAGTTCATTATTTGGATCGATCAAGTTATATTTTGCAGCCCATCTAAACTCATCGGATCTATACGCGCCCAATTTTAGGGTGACGCCCAATTACATGGTGATTTTGATAATTTAATTGGGATAAATTTTGCTGGAGGTCACTAAAGTTTGTCATTTGTCACGAATTGGTCACTCAAGTTTGATTTGTTTTTTTTCTAATCACTCAACTTTGTTATTTGTTCAAATCAAGTTACTCTATATTTTTTCGTCCAAAATCTTAACGGAATATTTCCATTCCATCCAAAATATTAACGGAATATACTCATTCCGTCCAAAATACTAACAGAAAAGTATAGAGTGGCTTGATTGGAACAAATGACAAAGTTGAGTGACTAAAAATGAACAAATCAAACTTGAATAACCAATTCGTGACAAATAACAAAGTTTAGTGACCTTCGGTGAAATTTACCCATTTAATTGCTTTGTTTATATTATCTTTTATAACTTTTTAGTTAGAATTAATGGTAATGCCTACATAGACGTAAAAAGGGATGCAATCCCCCCCCCCCCCAGTGGGCATGAAATTTCTAGTATCAACTGAACTGAGCAATAGTAAAATACAACGTGTTACTTTCTATTGGAATAAAAAGAGTTCAACTGATGAGAACAGTCATGTTGATTTCTTTATAGATAAACATCCCAAAATTCGCTAAAAGAATGGTAGTAAAAGTAAACATAAAAAAAAAAAACATATATGAACCTTGGTGTTACATGTTAAGAAGCTTGTTTACTTTTATATGCATTAATTCAACCTCACTAGTCAAGACGAACCTAATGCAAAGGAATTTATCCTGTTTACTTGTATATGCATTAATTCAAGGTTATAAAATTGCATCCCTATCACGGAGAGGAAATATCAAAGAATAAAAAATGCAGAAGGTGCATGAGAGATGAAACTTCGCCTTTTTAGTTTTTATTTATTTTGAAAGGTTTTACTAATTCAGGTGGAAGAGTAAAAAGTAAAATATGATTGTCTTACGCAGGAGTGAAGCCAGACTTTTAAGTTATGAGAGTCAATCATATTAAATTTTCATGCTGTAAATATGGATTAATTTTACATATCAATAGCATTTTACTCTAAACTATATCGAAAATAAAATACATACAAATTTTTTGAAAATAAATTAAATCAATTGATCCCATTCCATGCCTTTGCCTCCGCCACTGGCCTTATATATGTTCTTAAATGGGCAGGAGTGATCCGAACCCATTAAAAAAGAAAAGTATTAATTTATATGTGTATCTATTACCTACCTAAAAATGGAGCGAACACGGAGCAGATAGTGGTAAAACTATATCAATATCTCTTTTTAATTTTCCGGATACGGATACGGATCGGATATCAGCCGGATATAGATACGAATATAGATCGGATCAGATATTTATTAAAATAATATTAAAAAAATATTAAAGTTCATAATATTATCTAATTTTAATAGTGAATAACAATATTTTTTCATAATATGTATTAAAATATATGATATATATCTACTATTTGAATACAGATAATTAAAATGTAAAACCATACAGTATTCATATTCACATGGATAGTCAGATATTAGATATCCACATTTAATTTTTCGAATATGAATCGAATACGGATCGGACATTATCTATACCGTTTTTACCCCTATTTCCTAGTCATCCTAACTGAATAATCGTTCAATTCTTGCTGTGTTGAAAACTCAAGTTTTGAGGAGAAATTGTTTATTTGAACTATCGTGTCATTTTTAATGAAGTATTAACTGTTAGAACAAATTCCAGTAAAATAACTGCAAACCCATTATTGAAAAGGAAACTAACCAGGTAAAATAACTAAAAGTGATAACAAATTCGATCTTTATCCTGAACATAGTTCTACATTCATTCATCTAAGATCTAACATATGGCCACAGAGCTCAATGGCCTACCATTCCACAAAGGCCAAGCAATGTACAAGCAATCCATGCACAAAATGAAAACACTTAAAAGATAAAGACGCTAATTAATTAGAGTTAATTAGTTCTTAAATTAAGATATTTTAATAATTTAGTTAGAATTAATATGAGACTAATTATATGAGGGCAAATAAGAAACACTTGTAAGAGTGGAGAGGTAAATAAGATAAATTAAAGTATTCAAGGGTAAATAAGAAATTGCACAAGTTGTAAGGGTACATAAGAAATTAACCCTAATTATATTTATGAAATATTTAACATAAATTGGTTTTTGCGGTTTTCAAGTTCAAAAGTCGATCCGAAGTGCTCAATGTTCTCCATAATAAAATGTGCTGGGAGACCAAATTTTATATTTTTGAATTTTTTTTACTATTTTCTATAGATTTTTAAAAAAACACTGATTTCCAAAAATTAATCAAAAATTCTACAAAAATAGTATAATTTGGTCTCCAAGCACATTTTAATATGAAAATCATGTTGAACTTAGGGAAAAACAACAGGTTCTAGATATGCATGGGTTACAACGAGGCAAGACAAGCACACACATGTAGGTCTGAGTATACAAGAACCGACCATGAATGTCTCACGGCATCAATCATTGCCGATGTCATTGAGACCAACATTAAGGACGACCCCTGTACGAGCATCCAAGGGGTGACAAACTGTGTGAGGGTGAGGTATGGGAATGTAACCCTAAATACAACCGACTGTGGAGGGGTCGTGAGCTTGCAATAGCCCAATACTTTGGGAGTTTGGAGGGTTCATACAGCTTGCTGAAACCACTGCTTATGGGAATCTGTGACAAGAATCCCAGCTCTAAATACCGATTTCTGACGTGTCCGATACGAGATAAACACGGAGTGCTTATTGAAGATGTTGTTCAATTCAGGGCCGTAACCTGGGTTTTGGTCCATGCATTGCAGCGTTCCAGTACTTGAGACCAGTGATCAGCATAAATGCATGTTTCTTGTCTGGGCGGTATGAGGGGAGGCTCTTGATACCTTACGGTATGATGCTGAGAACCAATTGCTGCCTATGCATTTGCAATTGTGCAGAAGGAGGATAGTGAGAATTGGAGTTTTTTCTTGCAGTGGTTGAGGAATGAAGTGCTTGGAGCTGATAAATTTGTCTGTGTTATATCGGACCAGCACAAGGGGATAAGATGTGCACTGACACAGAATACGGATGGTCTCCAGACCTTTTTGTGCACAGGTTTTGTATGCAGCATGTTGCTGACAACCTGGTCCATAATTATGAAAATGAGTGTTTTTGTAAATTTTTTATTATTTTTTTATTTAATGAAAAGCTGTGATTTTCAAAAATTTCAAAAAATAGTAAAAAATTTTCAAAAAATGTAAAATTTGGTCTCCAAACACATATCAATATGAAGATCATGTTGATAACTTCGGATCGACTATTTGAACTTTAAAAATAGAGATATGAACGGAAAGTAAAACACTCTCTTTACTTTCCAAAGCATTATAGCCTATTTCTCTCTCTCTCTCTCTCTCTCTCTATATATATATATATATATATGTATATGTATATGTGTCGTAATAGTGTTTGACACAACGTATAGCACAAATAAGGATCAAAATGCTATTAAGAACTTGACATGTACAAAAGAGAATGAAAGAGACATGACGGTTAGTGAGAACGAAATTTTAAAACATTCAAATTCAAAGCTTGTATGTATGACTGTGATAATGAAAAAGAGGTTACGTACAAATGCCTTTAATTCCTTAATAAGTAAGGTTCGTGAATGAGTGTGACTAATGAAAATGAGAGAATAATCAATGTTGATGGAGAGGAAGCCAATAAAGACAATGAGAAATTAAATCAGCGACTAATCGCTAATTAGTGATAAAATTATATTTTGTAATTGGCGACTAATTGTATGACTTAATACATCATTATGTTTAAGAAATGAAATAAGCCGTAGAAAGAAAAAAGGGGTAAAATTGTCCATTTAATTTTTTATAATCAGTGCGTGGAAATAAATAATGGTAAGATATGGTAAGTCAAAGAAGAAGAAAACAGCAAGAAAGAAAGAAGGGCGGCGTGGCACTTTTAAATTAGTAAAACTGGCCTTATCCCGTAATTAACATGCATTCAGTGTACTTAAATTATGGTTCCAAATTTCAACTAAGAATTAAATTGCTTGTAAAAATGTATATCTTGTTTAAAGAGGCTTGACTTTTGAGTCTATATAGCCAATTTCTGAATTAATTTGAAATCTGTACGGAACTGTTGACTTATTTTTATGTAAATTGCATTAACTACAAATTAATGGACTTGAGATTTGTTGTACTTGCAACAACATAGTTCACATGTTCTGAGGTGATTTAACCATATGACAATAATACAACACTTTTTTTGCTATTCAAGTAGCATAAAAAAAAGTCGAATTAATTAATCGTACTATTCTACGGACTATTTAATTCTATACAATTGTGAAAATGCTTTCGTACTTTCCAGCGAGTCCAAAAGTAATGTGAGAAAGAAAAAAAAAATGATGACAACTCTCTTTTTTTGCAAAAATTTTTAATCACTGTTTTGAGTTTTGACCGGTCTTTTATATATGCATTTAAGAAAACTAAATTGAAATTTATGAAATTAAATCAGTAAATCATAACATGACAATAACACCTTTTTTTTTTCTGAGATAAAATGTGTTTCTCGAGGAGTGAAACATTGTTAATGACAATATTTTATCTCGGCACAAAGGTGATGTTTCACTTTTTCTAAATTATGTATGTTTTAGAATGAAACATTGTTATAAATAATTGACAAGTTTCTCTCGAAGTGAAAAGGGACCAATGATATCTTTTTTTCCAGCATAGACACCATGTTTTACATCAATCTTTTCAGATAATACTTGTTTTAAGGTGAAATATTGTTATGTATCATTGACAACGTTTCTCTAAAAGTAAAACGCTGTTAATAAGATCATTTTACCTCTAAACAGAATTAATAGATGTTTTACTTTAAATTTTTAAGAAATGTTGTTATATATATATCATCGACAATATTTCTGATCTAAGAGTCAATCATGGACAATAATATTGTTTTATCTTAGCATATAAACAATATTTTACTTTAACTTTTCGAAGTAATGTTTGTTTTGGAATGAAATATTATTATTCTCATCAAAATTAAAAATACGGCCAGCAATAATAATCTTTGCTATTTTTGTGATTTCGATGATTTGATGGCATAGATTTTAATTTTATTTTATTTTACGGATGAAAAAACGGATATTTTGACATTGCAACTTGCAAATAATATTGAGAGTAAAATAGTAAGAGGTGTATTTTTTTTTTTAATTATGTATTTGGATATAGATTGCCATCACGATCAAATAGTGCAGAATTTTTGCAAAGTTCTTTTTCACAAGTCAATTTGTAATGATATGTCAGATTTCCTTCTTTTGGAAACGAGGCAAAGATTTGATTGGATTGATCGGCCAATCATTTGGTGAAAAGTGAAAGAGAACAACTCATGCATGCATACTTGCCAAGTAATGGAAAACATGTGCCATTACTTTTCTCTTTTCTTTGCCACCAGCAAATATTTTGTCCTATGCAATTGTAAGCCGCAATTTAGATGGAACAAAATCAGAAAAATATTGAAGGCACCAAAGAGGTCCTTTATCTTCCTTCTCTTTATATATATAGAGAGAGAGAGTTGGGCTACGGTGCTTCGTAAAGTAAAGCGAGTGTTTTATTTCACACTCATATTTTGTGATTTCAAAGTTTAAAATATCGATCCGAACCGTTCAAATTGGTCTCCATATTAAATTGTGTTTGGAGATCAAATTTACATTTTTTGGAAATTGTACTATTTTTTTAGAATTTTTGAAAATCGCTGTTTTTAAAAAAATTCTAGACCATCAAAGACAACAATTTTCAAAAATTCTAAAGAAATAGTAAATTTTTTCCAAAAATGTAAAATTTAGTCTCCAAACACAATTTAATATGGAGACCAATTTGAACGGCTCGGATCGACATTTTAAACTTTGAAATTGCAAAATATGAGTGTGAAGTAAAACACTCGCTTTACTTCACGAAGCACCGTAGCCCAACTATATATATATATATATATTCTATTGTGCTTATATATAAGAGGGGCAATTATATATGAGTGAGGCTATGGTACTATGCATAGCACGGATTGGGTCCGTGCTACGGCTCAATATTTGAATTTTCAAAATCCTAACGGTCGATCCGAACCGTTCAACATGATTATAAAATGAATATGTGCTTGCAAACCAAATTTTACATTTTTTTGATTATTTTTACTATTTTTTTAGATAGGTAGAAAATCACTTGATCTGTAAATAAAATCACTGTTTTTGGATGGTCCAGAATTTACAGATCAAGTGATTTTCTACCTATCTAAAAAAATAGTAAAAAAATTCGAGAAAATGTAAAATTTGGTTTGCAAGTACATATTCATTTTATAATCATGTTGAACGGTTCGGCTCGACTGTTAGAATTTTTGAAAACTCAAATATTGAGCCGTAGCACGGACTCAACCGTGCTATGCATAGTACCGTAGCCTCACTCATTATATATTGATGATAAAATAGTACCAATAATTGAATTTAACCTTACTTCTTTTTAAATAAAAAATTCGGTTGGCAATACATGGTCAACATTATGATGCATAAGAGATGAATTATTATATGAGCCTGTTATTATTATAGCATTAATAAAATGTCTAATATTAGATGTTATTTGATTATATATACGCGACAGACAACAACCTTTATTTTATTATGTTAATATATTAAAAGTGCAAAGTCCCTAATGATGAAATTGGATGTTGATATTATTCTTTTTTTCTACAAAACCAAAAGGCGTAAAAGATGAATATATATAGAGAGAGTATGGCTAACACGTTTCCTCTAGTATATCAACAATATGCTTTCAGTCTTCAAAATCTATCAAATCGGCTTTAAATAACAAATTCAAACCGCTCAAACCAATCTCCTTAATGAGAGCTTTGTTTTCATATATATTTTTTATTTTCGAATTTATTTACTATCAAGTCAAGCAGTCAAAATATGAAGGATTTTGTGCCCATCTTAATGCACTATGTCCTTCATTTTTTTTGACAGCATGACTTGATAATAAATAAATTAAAAAATTAAAAAAATTTATATGGACATGAAGCTCTCGTTAAGGAGATTGGTTTGAACGGTTTGGATTTGCCGTTTGAAGTCAATTCGATAGATTTTTTTAAAGGTTGTATTGTTAATATACTAGAGGAAGTGTGTTAGCCGTACTCATATATATTAATTTATCTACTGCACTTAGCTTGAATTTTTAATGAACCGTTGATCTTGTGCAAGACATGCAATAAAAATTATAGAATCCACACATTGCTCATGCCAACCGTTGATCTTGTGCAATGCAACCGTTGACGAACTTAAATTGTAGGTTTATATTATATTACTTGCAAATAATATCAAGAGTTCATAAAATTAGTGAAATAATTTTACTTTCAAAATAAATTTTATAGTACATCCATTTTTTTTTTGTATTTTCATCTTGTACACAGAAATAAAAAAATAAAAAAATTTATGTGGAAAAATTGAAGAAGAATAAGCACCATTTTGAAATCGTGCATCTTTTAGATTTGACATTTTACATTATAATAATGTTTGCCGCACCCAAAATTTAATTGACATATATGGATATATAGTTGGTTTTCCTGGTCAACTTTGGCAAACGAAACCCATAATTTAATTGACATATACGGATATATATATATATATATATATATTTGATTTTTCTTGGTCAACTTTGGCAAATGATGCTATCAGTCTATTATAAGCAAACGGATATGCATGCATTGTGTTCTTAGATTTCAAACTGAGAATAATCCCTTCCCATGACCATTCATTTTCCTAGCTTGCTGATCTATCTAGACACTCTACGTGATAGTCGCTTGCAAGCGGGTCCCATGCTGAGACTTTAATTATCTTTGAGGGACCACTCTATAAATGAATTGGAATCGTATATCAGACAGATTATGTATGCCGTATATTCCATATATATATTTTCATCCGACATCAATTATATATAAAATTATTAATTTCACAATATTTAAATTGAAAAGGAAGCTAGGACGTTTTCCATACGTTTGATATAAAAGAGAGAATCTGATTGGTGAAGCACCAGCATAAATTAATAAGATGATCATGGGACCTGTTTTATTTCTTAATTTCCTTTTTTTTCGTTTATTTTATTTTTGGTGTCTTTTATTAATGAAATCTGGAGGCTTGACCTACATTTCTTTTCTGAAAAATAAGTCGAAATTTGTATTGATGGTAAATAAAAAAATAAAATATAAAAATGGAAAAGGATTTGAGATATTTTTTAAAATGGGAAGACATCCACTCCGTATGGCATTCACCCTGGACGCCATTAAGACGGAGGCCTCTGCTAGAAAAAATTACATGAACGCCATTCTAGAGGAGGCTTTTGCCGAAAATCAACAAAAAAAAAAAATGGACACCATTCAAGGTGGAGTCCAATCCCGTAACTCATAAAAAATCTAGATTAGTCCGGATCTGTCTCTCTCCTCTCACTCTCTTCATCATTTTTTGTTTTGATCCTGGATGGCGTCCAGGAGGTGTATTTTTTTCAGCAGAGGACTCAGTCTAGCTACGTCCAGGCAAAAAAAAGGTTCGGATAGAGGTCTCTATTGATATGCCGTCCAGGATAGACGCTATACCAGGTGGATGCCTTCCCACTTTAAAAAATCTCGTAGATCATCTCCCATTTTTTTTTTTTTTCTATTTACCATCAACAAAATTTTCGGGACAATAAGACTGCCTGGTCAATATAAATGCATGGCGCCTGTTTTCTTTCGATCTTTTACCACTGCTCAGCACCAACAACAGTAGTACGGTTGGCGTACATCACCTCAAAACCTATCGGATATGCTTCAAATGACAAATCTAATAACATTTGAAATGGTTCTACTTCCCACGTGATGCATTAATTTATATATAAAGTTTATAATTTTTGCATTCATTTAGCATAAAATCAAGCAGTAAGAAATAAAATATAATATGTATTACGAGACATCACATACTATCGATATGGTATTACCCTAACCATGCAAGTTAGGGTACGTATTACCCTAACCATGCAAAGTATCTTTGAAAAAATAGAACTTAGAACTTTAGCTAGCTAAAGTTTCTCCTCTCTCTCTCTCTCCACATCCACACACACTCAAATTGAAGTCATTGCACCAAAGGAGCGTGAATTTCCATCATTAATTTTCTTCGTAATTAATGCCGGGCATGCAACAAATTAAATTGTACTCTAAGAGGGTACTGTACATTGTGTACACTGTCTACATTGTTCCACCTACACACACACTAAGTTAAGTATATAATAACTGGGCTCTTTTAACTAATTAATTAACTTGCGTGCATTGCCATTAGAAGGTGCATGACTTTTTCGTCACTAAGCATATCTTGATCGAGATACACCCCCCCCCCCCCCCCCCCCCCCCCCCTATAGAAGTTACATATTGTATTTTATAATTTCAATATATAGCATTCTCCTGACAACTAGAATTAAATAACAGTGAGTGGCGACAGTTCAATCAAGGAGCAACAGAGAAACTTTATAATATATAAGCTGTGTTAATTCACAAGCGTACTTTTCCTTGAGTTTGTTGTCCTTTCGCGACCTCTAATTAGATGACGAGAAATGGCTCGGGTTGAGTAATTGTCAAAAATTAACTAAAAGTGCAAGGGCTATATAGCCGCCTATAATGGATGGGAAACCTTAATGGACTTGAAAACTTTATCTACCGCATTTAATGGTTGTGAACAGTTTCTCATCCACAAAGAGTATCAGCAATTAATGTTCCTAGGTCTTGCATATGCTAAAAATATATATATGTGTATATATATATATATATATATATAGAGTAAGGCTACGGTGCTTTGCAAAGCATAGAGGCCTCCGTGCTTCGGGGCTACTTTTTGGATTTTGAAAATCCAAACAACCCATCCGAACCGTTCAACATGTTCTAAATATTGAAATGTGCTTGGAGACCAAATTTTACATTTTTTGGAATTTTTTTACTATTTATTAAGCCACTTTGAAAATCCAAAAATCCGGTGGTCCAAATTTTTGTACTGTTTACCGTTGGATTTTGGATTTTCAAAGTGGCTTAATAAATAGTAAAAAAATTCCAAAAAATATAAAATTTGGTCTCCAAGCACATTTCAATATTTAGAACATGTTGAACGGTTCGGATGGGTTGTTTGGATTTTCAAAATCCAAAAAGTAGCCCCGAAGCACGGAGGCCTCTATGCTTTGCAAAGCACCGTAGCCTTACTCTATATATATATATATAGAGGAGGGATCCACTTACAACAAATTTGAGTTACAATTAACAAAGTTACAACATTCATTTTTTTCATTTTCAAAGTCCAAATCGTCGATCCAACCGTTCAACATGATCATCTAAATAAAATGTACTTGCAGATCAAATTTTATATTTTTTTGAATTTTTTTACTATTTATTAAGATGGGTACAAAATTCAATGGTCTAAGTATGGCTATTTTTTGTAAAATACTTAATAAATAGTAAAAAATTCAAAAAAATATAAAATTTGATCTGCAAGTACATTTTATTTAGATGATCATGTTGAACGGTTGGATCGACGATTTGGACTTTGAAAATGAAAAAAATGAATGTTGTAACTTTGTTGTAACTCAAATTTGTTGTAAGTGGATCCCTCCTCATATATATATATATATTCAATTTGTTTGTTTTTTGGACTTTGAGAGTTAGGTCCGATGCCCATCGAACCTACTTTTGTTTGACGGGCTCAATCACTGTCCGATCTGTTTTTAAGATGTGTGTGCTCCATTTTAAAATTCATGAGTGTCTGCTTCAATTTTCGTGAACACAGATCTTAAAGTGGATCGGACGGTCTTGGAGCTCATTGGACCCAAAAGTAGTTCCGATGGATATCAGACCTACTCCGTTCTCTGTTTTAATTTTGAGGTGTGAATCGAACTCGACCAGCCATAACTAAACCATTAGTTTAGTTCATATACATTACATTAATTCTTAAAGAAATCTTAGTCATGATCTCATGGATTTGGTGATCATGAACAAAGCCATGACTATGGCTTGATCCATTTCGGGTTGCACCGTAATTGTAAGCACATCTTCACCAAGCAAGATTTTCTTCGAATTGCTGAACTTTCTATTAATCTGTATATGAAAATTATTTGACTAAATAAATATGTAGCATCGCAGTTGCAATTTATTTTAATTAAATGATACATATACTGCTATATAATGAATAGGTTGATGCTCCAAAGAAAGCTCCTTAATTAAACCATGGTTTTATTTTGTTCACAACAGCTTCGTGTTTTGTTTAATAGTTTAGAATAGTGTACCTAGTTTGGACTATAAAAGAGTGTACTTGCTAAATTAAACTATACTCCTTTAAATTTTCTCGTTTGGTAGATCATGTACATGTATGGTACGTACTTTCTCTTTTTTTTTTTGTTATTAATTAGTAGCAGTATTACTATATTAATTATATATTTTTTTCTACCAGTACCATGGGGCACAAAATTATCGTAATATTTCATGTTATATTAAGTACAAATTACCTCGGCTACAAGTTGTTCATCTGAGGCTAGCCTATGAATCTTCAACCACTCGTCACATCGAGACCAACTCAGCCGGAAGCCAGATCTTTCATTTCCAGCAATGGCACTTGCCATGGAAGCAGTGCAGGTCGAGTTGCGCAAATCCTTTGTAACCCTGAGAAAAGGTTCTTTTAGCAGCCTGCTTGAATGACTTTCTCTGTCTCCTTTATATATCTCCCAACTCTCAGTGAAGCTTAAGATCTGAAATTTCAGATATTCGATAATATTTCTCAATCGATCCTATATAGCATGCATTTCTCATTAATAAGTTTAACATAAAAAGTAATAACCTTAATTAATTTCCTAATGACACTTTTTTGTAGGTTATCTTATATGCTATGCCACGACATGCTTCCCTATATGTCGGTATAATACCCGCAGGCCCCGTATATAATACTAAATTGAAGCTACCTTTTTGCAATGGCGTATTGTTAGATGAACATGACCTCTAGGTCCCATAAGGACCATTTCATTATTATTCCACCGACCATGTGCATAATTGTCTACACGGAACACGATATGTCCGTCAGAGTCGTCGAAAACAGTATACCCATCACCATGGAAGAGTAGAGATTTGCACCAAACAGTTAGCCGCACAGGAGATGACGAGCAAAGGTTAGGCAAGAGCTCTCCCTTGTTCGTCAAAATATTGTAGGAGGATATTTCCATTGCTGAATGGAGAAGTAGGGTTAAAAGGGCAAGCTGACTCGTTTGGCCTTGGTTTGGATTAAGTAATTACTGTTCTGTTTATAGGGAAGGGAATAATAGGTGGAAGCTACTACACATCACAGTCCAAGGGAGACTTCTTGACAGATATATATATCTATATATATATATATATATATATATATATATATATATATGTGTGTTGCATCTATTATTAATTAATTAATCACTGGATATATATGTTGCATCACGTACTCGATCTCTTTCTCTCTCTTTTTTAGAAAAAAATGAATATAATTAATTATACCGTCAATAATGATTTTAAAATTCAAACAAAATAATACATCAGTCATATTTTCATCAATAGATAATCACAACATATATACATATATATATATATATATATATCAACAACTATAATATCAGACCTATATATATTTAAAACAAAAGTTATTTCTCTTATCCTGGACCATTTCGCTCTAGACTCGTACTAATGAGGTGCTTATGTGTATGAATCATGTACAAAATCTTCTAAAAATGTGAATCAAGCTAATTTAGCTAAAAGTACTAAATAAGGTTCATACTTTTGTTAAATATTTCGTAGAGAGTTCACTCGCGTGTGATAGGATTTCATTGGTGAATAAGTTCGGAACAATTTAATTACAAATTATGTCATACTTCAGATATTGTTAACCACGCGACTTCTATCTAAAAAATAATAGCAATACTGAATATAGAACATCAACAATTAATTACAATTATGAAGAAGTAAAAAAACACTGAAAAGAGAAACAAAAACAACGGTCCCTCTCACAAGCACAAACACATATACACAAGGGCAGTGGCCAGTACATACAGCATTGGTTCTTCTTTTAATTATTGGAGCTCTGATTTTTATATAGGTATGTAATGCAACAATATGAAAAACAAAAATGATTGGAGCACTAAGAAGAAGTGTACCGACTTCTATGAAAAATTCAAATCCATTCTTTAATTATAGCTACTTTTGTTGCTTTCGGCCTTTCTAATGGCGCTTCTCAGTCAATGACGAACGGGGCCCACAGTTCTTTTAAGGGCCTAGTTTAAGCCTGTATTAGAGAGGCAAGAATTTTACCTTCCCTCACAAAAATTGATTTGGTTGACCGTGCATTTCATATTGAATGGGTCATATCAAACTCTTTATCATAGATCTTATCCTTTGTGATCTCTTTTATTAAAGTTAGACTTGCTGTGAAAATTTTCTACGAACTTTACAATAGATTTTTTTACATTTGGCGAGGAGCGAATCCACAAAAATCATAGGTCCTGATCCAAGAAGACAACAAAGATCATAGCAAGCCTCAACCAAAAAAAAAACACACACACAAAGAAAAACACTAACACCAAAAATAAAATATTTGCTAAAATAACCTACATAACATAGTTTATCAATACATATTTCAGCTGCTAGCAAGAAACAAAAGAAAAGAAACAAGACAAAGGGAACAATAAATAAATCTGAAAGTTGGCAATAAAATCAACACATTAAAACTCAAACCCTCCCAAATTATGTGCTACTATACAGAAGAAAATAACTTCCATTTTGGACTTTTTACATAGAGATTTTTTTTTTTCTGAAAAATATCATACAATCTTCTGACTTCCAAAAAATTCTACCTGAGCTGCTCACAAGGGATTAAGAAGAAAAAAGGGGAAAGCAAAAGCAAAATAAAAGAAAAAAGAAAAAAGAATGGCAAGTTGTTGGTGGATCCAAACTGTGTAGATCTCTCCCCTCTTACCCGTTCGCAAGAATCAAGCATCCCCGTTTTTTGGAGGCTATATAAAGAAACATTAATGATATTAGCTTCACATCAACTCACTATTCTGGAGGTTATTTCTCTGATAATTATATATTGAATTAAGTCATTTTTTTTGCTATTTTGACGAGTAACACGTGGCTGTAATTCCATGTTGCGGGGTCCACCAGTCTAGGTAGAACACTACTGGTACTGGACCAGTCAGGTCCAATTGTACCTCGATGCAATACAAGTCAGGTGATGTACTGTTTTCCATATCTTTGGCACAATCGAGGATAAATGAGGTTAATTTGGTTCAAATCAAAGCATAATTGTACAGGGAAGGATTAATTAGGCTTAATTGCTCTTAAATTGCACAGTTTTGACTTGATATTCTGTACGCAGTACTTACCTTATTAGGAATTGGTCTTCTAAGTGAACCAGGCTTGTTGTTATTTAGGGGTTTCAAAATATCAAAGGAGCACATTAAATTCTCATCAATGCTCAGCAAAGCACCAACATTGTCGAACTCGCCACAGTAATTTGGGGCCGAGAAGATGGTAACTAATCTCCTTTGTGCGAAAAACTCATAACCATCTTCTACTACCTGTACAAAATATTGTCAACAAAACATTTTCAAGGATAAATTTTGACAAGTCATTGGGCTATCATCTATTTTTCCCAAACCAACCCTTGCTGAATATTTTCTTGTGCAAATAAGGGACATTGACAGTGGAGCTTTGGCGTTTTAAGAAATCGGTGGATAAGTAATGGCTGTATAGGTTATATTTCACTATGATCAATACAAGTATAGAAAATCATATGTACAAAAGTATAATTCTTAAAAACACAGCCCTTGCTATTTTTCCTGTTTTTCCTCCTTTTCCATTCTAAATTGAGGCTCAAGCAAGTTATATTGGTGGTAAATTGGGTCACCATAGAGGTTTGATTGATTATATCTAAGATACAAATGCCAAACCAGGGTTCATTATAAAAATTACAAAGCTCATAGAAAACAGCATATTTTAACAGTTCTACTGATTAAGCAAGCTCATCGAAAACAGCATATTTTAACAGTTCTACTTATCAAGCGAGCCACAAAAATGTATGAAGTCAGCAAATAAAAAAAAACAATGTCTCACAAATAAATCCAAGGGCTTAATTGAGACATAACTGCACATTCAAGGGTCAGACAACCCTCAATTGCAATAATCAAGGGTCAAACACAGAAGTTATAAAAAAGGATGCAAAAAACAAGCCTTGATAAAAAATACTACCTGGTGGGCCCGGCAGATCAAATCAAGATCATTTTTCTCCAAAAACTCCACCAACTTATCGGCCCCAAAAGTACATGAGACCCCTCTATCGCTCTCACCCCACCCTTTGGTGTCAGAGCTTGGGTCTGACCAAAGCATATCGCACAGCAACCCATAATCTGGTATCTCAGTGGGTCGTTCGATCTCTATAATCTGCTCCAGGTTCTCCAGCTCTGGTGAAAGCCCGCCGTGCATGCAAAGCACCTTTCCATCAATCAGCGCTGCAATTGGGAGGCAGTTGAAGCAGTCGCAGAAGATTTTCCAGAGGCGCACATTGAAGCGGCGTTTACACTCATCATAGAAGCCGTAGACACGGTTAATCTTGGCATCCTCGTGGTTTCCACGCAGCAGAAATACCTTATCAGGGTACTTTATTTTGTAGGCCAGGAGGAGGCAGATTGTCTCCAAAGACTGCTTCCCGCGGTCCACGTAGTCACCCAGGAAGAGGTAACTTGAGGTTGGCGGGTACCCACCTTGGTCAAAGAGGCGGAGAAGGTCCACGAATTGGCCGTGTATATCACCTTAAATTTTAGGTGGGTTCAATGATTAGATGCACAAGTAAGAGTCAGTTGAGGTCTGATTATAAAATCTTTAGTAAAGGGTTGAATTGGTTGGGCTTGAGCCACAATTCGCTAGTCAGGATACTTTGTGGGATGCTAGGGGGTCAGTTGTAAGTTGTATTAGCTCAAACCAAGTATTTAAATAATTCATCTATTAATTGACTGGGTGTGCAATTTTAAATTAACAATCTACTAATAACTCAGTCTCATTTGATTAGTCAAGGGGCTGAAACCAACCACAACTCATATAATTTGGCTTTCATTTTTTTTTTTCTCTCAAGCCAAGAGTCCCGATTTAGATATGCAGGAATTGGGCATTGACCCAGTATAGTACTTGAAAATTTCACATATAATCTGTTCCAATTGCCTGAGATTTTAGCTCCATCAACAGGTGATTGCATTAAAACGCAGAACTCGTTTAGACCATGTATAACTGGAGATTTAGGGATAACTGCGGCTATACAAATTGAGACTTCAGCATGAGGATTGATTGTATGGAATATATGCGCATTTGTGAAAGTTTTTACTATTTTGTTTCTATTTGATATAAAATTTAAGTCACCGCTGTTTAAACAGGTCCAACACGGGTATAGAGCTCATAGGGGTTTAACTCTAACTTTGACCAAAATTGGGGGTAAAGATAATCAACTTGGGAAAAGTTGTTGAAGTGGGCTTGTCTTTCACGATAGCAAATTGCAGTTATTTTATTACCTAATGGTTGTCTGTCTATTAAAAACCAAATGTGCTATCTACAAGACTTCTAGTCAACCACCCCAAACATCCCTGACCAATTGACCATATAATGTGCATAAAATGCAAAATGCATATCATAATTTGGTAAAAAGGAAGGGATAATCATAGATTTTGTATATAAGAAGTTTATTTACAAAGCCTAGTTTGTTAGGTAAACGGCACCAACAGTAATTCAAAAATAAACTTCAACAGCTAAATCTCAAAAACATCAGATTACAATAGATCTAGCCATCTAGGTCAGGCTAATTGTAATCACATTCTTATATACTAATAGAAAATACTTGATGATGCCAATCTTTGACAATTCATTAAAAAAAAATCAAGGATATATCTAAAAAAACTGAAAGCAAGGAAACGCATTCAGAGAGAATTAAAACGAAAAAAAGTACCGCAGATCTTGATTGGGGCATGGACACGAAGGAGACTGGGCTGAGAGAGAAGCACCTTCTTGGCCTCGACGCACAGCTGCCTTATCTCTCCTTCTGACAACGCTACCTGTCTGACAGCGGGCACCGCAACTCCCCCTGCTCCGCCTAAAGTCTGGCTGGCGCTGGGGGCCATAGCAGCCCTCCTCCCCCCTTCCAGCAACCGGCGTACCACGTCATCCAACACAGCTCCCTCCATCCCCCCCATCGAGCTCTTTGTCATCATCATTTTGGCCGAACGATTGCTCTCTCAAAAAATGAATCAATAGAGAAAGAGGGAAAAAAACCAAGAGAGAGAGAAACAGGTGCGGAGATAATAATATTATCCGATGCTAATTAACATTTGAGATCTGATATGCATCTCCAAGCTTCTACCCTTAAGAACTTACAATTTAACAGAGTTGATTAGTAATTTCACAAGTTTACAATTGATTAAAAATATATCAAAATGTTTAGATTTTAATATTTCATAAAATATATTTATGGATTAAAGAACTATGCTAAATTTTGAAAGGAACTTATATATATATATAGAGAATGGCTAATATACAAACGTTGTTCCTGGGCTCAGGAACAAACGATTTGGTTCTCCGATTTTCAAAGTCCAAACAACAAATCTAAACCGTTAGATGTTCAATCTATATTAAAATCTACTTGGAGACCAAAATTTATATTTTTTGGAATTTTTTTACTATTTATTAAGCTGGTTTGAAAACCGCTGTTTTTCAATGCTGCAGAAATTTAATAAAAACAGCGGTTTTCAAACCAGCTTAATAAATAGTAAAAAAGTTCCAAAAAATGTAAAATTTGGTCTCCAAGCACATTTTAATATAGATTGAATATCTAACGGTTTGGATCGACTGTTTGGACTTTGAAAATCAGAGAACCAAATCGTTTGTTCCTGAGCCCAAGAACAAACGTTTGTATATTAGCCATTCTCTCTCTCTCTCTCTCTCTATATATATATATATATATATATATATATATATAATTTGTACAGAAAGCACAAATGTCGTGGCAATGAAAATTACTAAATTAGTACCTCGAACTTAAGTCTGGAGATAATTAAGGGGGCCCTGGATGGGAGAAGAGAGAGAAGTCAAGGAACTGTAAGAAGAGAAAAACATGGGATAGAGTAATAATGCGACCTCTAATTTGTTTCAAAAAAGAAATTCAACAGCTAATATTCCCATTCGATATCCCTCTAATATCCCCATATTGACTGAATGGTGGGCCCTATCTGAGGTCCACATTTAATGTGTTTGATTATCTTGTCAGCGACTAGTTGAGATGATTACAGGGATGCGCAGATAGACTTGAGTATTTCTTTCAAAAGACAATACGATTTCTTCGTTGTCTGAACTATTCAAAAGCGCGTTAATGTAGAATAGCCGTTGATTCGAGATAGAGAGGCCCATGGACAGCTTGATTATGCGCGTGGAGGCTTTAAGGAGTCGGACGGCAGAAATTGGCAACGCCGCGTGCACAATAAATGGAAACCTCTTCTTGTGTACTGGAATATGGAACCAATTTGGGTCCGATGTCCATCGGACTCAAAGTGAGTTCGATAGGTTCGATGACCGTCCGATTTGTTTTAAGATTCGTGTCCGCAACGTTCACTTCTGTTACAAAATTCGTGCGCACGAATCTTAAATTGAATCATACGGTCCCTAAACCCATCGGACCCAAATTTGAGTCCGATGGGCATCGGACCAAGTTGTTCTCCTGGAATATGGTAGGGTTGGATTGACAAGGGGTAGACGTGTCGGATTGGTCTGATCTGAGTAGAATTAGAGTGTTTCTAAATTTATCAAATTTATTTGTGCACTCAACTCTAACTAAAATTTATTGATTTGGCTTTAAACAACAAATTCAAACAGTTGAAATCCATCTACCTTACAAGGGATGCGTCTACATGTGAAAGTTTTAAAATTTTGAATTAATTTAGTATAAAGTCTAGTGGTCAAAATTAGAATGTTTATAATTTAATTTTAATGCATTCATTTTTTGGATGCCTTTTGACCATTTGACTATATATAAAATTAATTTTAAATTTTAAATTTTTTGCATATAAACACATCATACGTAAGGTAGACGAATTTCAACGGTTTGAATTCGTCATTTAAAACCAATCTGATAGATTTTAGAGTTGAGTTCACAAAAGAACTTGGTGAACTTAGGAACACCCTAGTTTTACTTGTCTGATTTTATTTTATGTTTTCACTTTGATTTTTAATAATTATGATATTTTTAATATATAATCAATCATCATTATTTAAAATTCATTAACATTTTTTTTGGCAGTCGGGTTTTGTGAATTTGACATATTTTATTGACAAAAAATATTAGATAATACAATAACATAAATGAAGTTCTTAATAAAAGTTTAAAAATAACAATATCTATGCAATAGCATACTATATAATCCAACACTATATATATATGTATGGATTTCTTCTTTTCTTCCATGTGAACGGCCGTTGTCAGGAAAGAGTTTAACTGACAATCAGAACATAATTTATTAAACAATACTAATATAATGATAAATAAACAATTAGTTTAAGCAAAAAAAGTAAAGAATTCATGATGCAAATGCATAATTTATTTTTTACAATTATGTTGGTTCAAATTATAATTTAGAACTTTTCCAAAAATTGTGAAAAATATAAACTCGATTAGATTATGTGGTCGGGTCAGGTTTAACAAATATTTTTATATGCATAATAAATATGTATTTGACTAGTTAACTAAATTCAATCCGCCGAAATTTTTATTTATACCTTTAAAAAAAGAAAACCGAAACACCCCAAATTGTGGGAAATTCCAAAAATACCAGGGCCTCCAAATCAATCTGCAGTCCTATTCTTGGGGGCGTAAATTGGCTTGGAGGGCCGCCAAGCCAATCTATAGCCCCCAAAGAATGGGGTCGCAGATTGGTTTGGAGGCCATGGTATTTTTAGAATTTCTCACAAAACATGAATTTTTTTTTTTTTTTGGAATATGGTATAAATAAAAATTTCGATTCAATCTGTACATGATCATATAAATTTGAGATCTGTCGTATTTCAGGGCGAGTTGCTCGGTCGGTCGAGTTAGACGAGTTACTAGCGCGCTCCATTGATTGGTAGAATTAATCACAAAATCTATTGGGTCAATTTCAAATGATAAATTTAAATTATTCAAACTAATCTGTTTTTATGAGCAATGTATTTAGAGTAGAACGAAGGTGTTTTTAAGCTCACCAAATCCCTTTGTGAGCTTAATACAAAAACCTATTTGATTAACTTCAAATGATGCATTCAAACAGTTGAAACCGATCTACTTCATGAGTGATGCATTTACATGTCAAATTTTTAAATTTTGAACTAGTTTAGTATGAAGTCAACCTGTCAAAAAAAAAAATTATAAGTTAATTTTAATGAGTTCATTTTTCATCATTTTTTGACGATTGACTTTATACTAAACTAATTCGAAAAATTATAAATTTGACATGTAAATGTATCACTCGTGAAGTAGAACAGTTTCAACGGTTTGGATGTGTCGTTTGAAGTCAATCCGATAAGTGTTTGAGTTAAGCTCACAAATGGACTTTGTGAGCTTAAGAACACCTTAGTCCTATGTCAAATTTGTAAATTTTCGAGTTCTATGAAATTGAGATGTCAAAAATGATGAAATTAACTCGAAATTCACAAATTTAATATGTATAAACACGTTAATTGTAAAATAGGTCGTTTTTATTATACATATATGTTTTCTGAGAAATTGAGTTGATGGGATAAAATTGTAGGATTATGCTCACAAAGACAAACTGTCTGGTGAATTTAAATTTGCACTAGCTTCACTCATAAAATTTAAATTAACAATATGTTCAACGAATGTGTACTTCAATAAAATAAGTTTTGTACGATATTTTAATAATATGAATAAACTCTCTAAATAAAAAAATAAGTACCCGTACTTCATATTAATTGAAAAATATTTGAGGAAATTTTATATGTGGAATTTCATATACCCCACAAAATTTTGAAATTACGTATTTTCCTTTCTAAAATTCATAGTATCATATTTAGCCTTCAGAATTTCAAAAACTAACAAATTTATCCATTTTATTGCCCTCTCTATTAAATCTTATTACAAATTCATAAGTACTCATTTTACCATTTATTAAGAAAAATAAAAAATACATAGCACGTTTAAGAAAATTGTTAATCTTCTAATCAGTTAGTTTTTAAGCTAAATGAGTCATTTCTGTACTTTTTACACATACATAGTGCATTTAGGTATATGTTTGTGTAGGCATTCAAAGTAAAGAAATACTCATTTGCTCTGAACAACTAATTGGAAGACTGACATTTTCCTCAAACATGCTACTTATTTTTTGTTCTTCTTATTAATAAAAGGTAAAAGGGTAAAATGGATAAATTAGTGTGTTTTTTAAATTTAAAAGGATAAATATGATACTATGAATTTTAGAGAGAGAAATAATTTTGAAAAATTTGAGGAGTATACGTGAAACTCTCCAATTTTATATGACTGGAAAACCTTATATACCCATACGTCACATTAATTGAAATATATTTGATGAAATATTATATGAATGTCTATGAAAGCAACTCAACTTGTATTAGCAGGATATTCAAATAAATTTGTTGACCACAACATTTATACATCAATTAAAAAATATATATAAATGGTCAACATTAATATTTTCTATCGAGCCAAGGAACTGAAAGCATGAAAAATTCATACGCATGAGATCAGATTTACTCTAAGAATGTTTCAAAATTCTATTTAAACCATGTATCTATGTAAGCTGGACTTGTTAATTTTGTTTGCCTCAATACAAAAATATTGTTGGATTATACAAAAATACTTGTCTGTTTGACTAGATTTGCAAAACATATATTTGTTGAATTTTACAGTTTCTTGTTTTGAAATAATATGCAAGTTTCTGACGATATAAATTGCTACATACATCAAAGATGAATCATCAATTGATATATTTATCAAGGATGAGTCATGAAGAATCAAACATTAAACTGAGAAGCATCAACTCAAGATTAGGATTGATTAGAAATCTGTAAAAATTAGTAAAATAAGCTTGAGATTGAGGTAATTTGCACCACCCATTACAACAGTTAATATAACGTTACAACGGAATAATTCATATGCCGAAATTCACAGTGTAATCGATTTATTTCGTTACAACGCTCAAAGAAACGTTGCAACGAAATAAATCAATTTCGGACCCCAAAACTTTCAGAGAGTTCCGTTGTAGCAATCGTTGTAACGTTTATAAGCGTCAGGGTTTCCCAGCGCAGCCAAACCCCTTAACTGGGGTTAATCATTGCAACGCTTAATCTTCCGTTCCAACGGTTGATGTTAGTTACCTTATTTTGTTTCTCTCTCTATAAATAGAAGCAAAATCTAGGTTTGGAGTATCGATCTAGCCGCCCCCAATTGTAATATTTTGAATTCTTTTCAGATCTAGATATCTTCATTGTTGCTCGTGCACAAAACTTCAATATTTATACAACAACCTCAAGCATACTCTACCAAACTCAATCTTGCGTAAGAATTAGAGTGATTTGTGTGAGATCTCTTGTTTGTTTCAAACACTTGAGCCTTTAGTGCTCGTGAGCCAATTCCATGCTCAGGCCGTGTGACTTCTCTGAGTTTGTAAGGGCTCATCGGTTTCACCTTGTATTTATTTCTTATTGGGTAAAGAAAAGCGCATCATCAAGAAGGCTGCGAAGCCCTGGAGACGTAGGCGTTAGTGCTGAACTTCGTAAACAACTCTCGTGTCAAGTGTCTCTTAACTCTTCTATTTATTTTACGCACACTTGCTTAGTTTAAGTTTATTCTTGTTTCCGCCAAGAATAACTCACGCACACGTTAGTTAAATACATTAGTGGTGAATATTAAATTACTTAAGTATTAAAATTTAAAAGGCTCCATATTCACCCTCCTCTAGGTGCCGTTAGGGACCAACAGATATCACCAAAAATTTGTATATACGTGCAACCGAAATTTTTATCCAAAAAAGTTTCAAAATTTACATATCCACACCCATTTTCAACTTATTTCCATATCTGCCCGATCCGGAGAATTATTTTCCAGATCCAGCGTCTCTTTCCGAAAAATAATTCTCCGGATCCAAAGGTCTCTTTCGGGAGAATTATTCTCCGGATTTGGGGTTCCGGAGAATTATTCTCCATATTTGTTTTTTTTTAATTAAATTGAAAATATTATAATTTATTTATTTTTTATATTGAAATATTAGAAATGTTTTTATATTTCTTTGAAAATAGCTAGAATATTATATAATTGAATTTATTAGAAATACTGCGATAAATAATCTGGATCAACATTTCTCAGGCCGGATTTTTGCGGTTCTAAGAAAAATTAAAATATTTCTAATATTTCAATACAAAAAAATAAATCATAACAATTTCTATTTAATTAAAAAAAACAAAACTGGAGAATTATTCTCCGGAATCTCAAATCCAGAAAATAATTCTCCGAATATGCGTTAACCGAAGTGCCTCTGCATTCGGAGAATTATTTTACGTAAAGAGACGCTGAATCCAAAGAATGGGCAGATCTCACTACAGCAAAAAGCACTATCAGCGACTGGAATTCCGGTCGCTGATAGTATGGTCGCCGGCCGCTGATACTTTATTCGGTCGCTGAAAGTCAAAACCGGTCGCTGAAACCCCGGTCGCTGTAAGCATTGTCGCTGATACTCTTCTGATGACGTCACCGGTCGCTGATAATACGTCACCCGGTCGCTGATAATCTTTTGCGACCAAATTTTTTTGGTCGCTGTCGTTTTTTTCTGACGTCAACAAAAAACTTTCTGCGACCAATATAAACGGTCGCTGATAGTTAAAACCGGTCGCAGAAAGTGTTCTGTCAGATTTTTGAAATTTTTTTATTATTAAAATTTGCACCATTTAATAATTGATACGCCACGTACCAACATACAAACAAATTTAAACATAAAATTGATATATACAATAAATAAATACAAAATATCGATACATGCATACACATAATAGTAACAACATACAATATAAACATACAAACAAATTTAAACATAAAATTGATATATACAATAAATAAATACAAAATATCGATACATTCATACACATAATACTAGACATGAAATACTAGAAAATTTTTGAGAAAAAGACATTTCAAAATATTCGAAGTACTTGCAGCCTAAATTGTTCTCTGCATCTCCTAAATTCATTTTGCTGAACATTGACTCCAGCAACAATGTGGTCCAAGGTTGATATAGATCCTGGTTGTAATATTCATTTCCATACCAGTACATCCCATTTTGTAGAGCAACATTCTTGCATCCAAAACATGTGCACACATATCAACAAAAAAGACTCGAACTTGTGCAGCTAATTTAAACTTAGCCACTAACTTGTGCTTTTAAATTCTCTTCAGGGTTACCACTCCAGCATTTTTCTATATATCATATAAATTGCATTATGGATTCTACATCTACCGAGTTCTGGTAAATCCTCTAAGACCTTAAGAAACTAATTTAAGAAAATGAAAGAGGCTAATAAAAGTCATGCATATATAGAATTGAAATATACAATGTCTAAACCTCAATCTTGAGATGTAATAACAATTTAGCCCAATCAGACAGTAATTTAACCCAAATTTTGCAACCCTAAATCCTAAAGGAATACAACATAGCAACCTAAATTAAAACCTAAAGCTTCTGATCTTTCCAGGATATTTGCAAAAAAATCACCAGCTTTGCTTGTTAATTTCATATACCGTTCTTTAATGCAATTTATAAGGCGATAAGATCAAACCTTTTATCCAAAAAGAATAAGGCAAAAAGAGATCCTTTACCTGCATCTAAGAGCAAAGGATTTGGTTGAGGCTTGATGATCATGTCATCAGTATTGTTTCCTACCAAAAAGAGGAATGAATTGTATCAACCGAAAATTGCATACGAATTTACATAAATGCATAGTAGATATCATATATAGTGGATTGTAATGTAAAACTAGGCACCATGATCTTGCTCCTCATTTCTAAATGTTGGGAGCTAATTTATTTCATTTTCATTTGAGGAACAGTTATGAGAAATACTAACAACCACCAAAAAGAAGAACATAAAATTTGAAATTTATTGAAATAAAATTAGCACTTTTAGTGAGAAGCCCAAAATTAATTAGAAAAGAAAATAAAGAAGAAGAAATCACCTGATGTTCTGGAGCTATTATCTGGATGAACCATTACCGACGGAACTTCAAATTTAACTTGGTGTCTGGTTCATGCCAGTACCAGAAAAAAAATCATATGATATTGTATTATTGTTGGCAAAATCATATGATATTGTATTATTGTTGCATTCTGGTTCATGCCAGTACCAGAAAAAAAAACCAGCAGGGTAATGAAACTTGGTGTCTATTTCAAGCTAACACATGGTCAACCTAACTAAAATTGAAATTACATGCATACAAAAATGAATTAGTATTGCTTTCGTACAAAAGTCAACTAGACTTAATTAACTATTGATAAAGAATTGTCAATTTGGACTAAGATTTACTTGGTATTCTAATCTCTCATGTTATGCTTTCACATAACAAAAGATCCAAATAAGGAATTTCCAACAAATATGCAAATATGCAAATATGCCTTGACAGATATGCAAATATGCAATAATGATATGCAAATATGCACTTAAAAGTATAATAGAAATCGATGCACAATATATAAATCACTTATATATATGCTTGATGTATTCTATCGCCTCATGTAGAACTGATGCAGTATCAGTCTTCAGATACAAAAAAGTTGAATGAAATACAAATTAAATTAGTCAAAGTAATTACTTTTTCTCTTTTTAGAGCGTTAAATCCTGATAAAATGAATTTACCTTTCCAAAAGGTGAGACTAGCTGCTGTAGAGCAGTGATTCTGTCTCCAAGCTTCTCTTTCCTCACCTGCAAAATTTGTAAACTTAAAGCAATCAAGAACGCTTGGAGAAAAAGTCGAACACTGAATGTTTCGAAAGTGTGCTATCGAATTAAATCTAAGCAAATCACAGCATACTTTAAAGGTCGGCAATGGAGATGGTGTCTCGATTCGGAGTTTTTTAAATCCAGTCTCGTAGTCACTTTTATTGCAAACAGAAGAGCATGATTCTTGAGCACCATCACGACTCAACTGTGTCACATAAAAAATGAAAAAAAGAATAAGCTAGGAATAAAAGGAAAAATCATAAAAAAAATAAAGAAGAATTAATATTGTCTGTCTGAAACTCTGAATCTTCAAACCTTACCCTTTCTATTAGGTTAGAACTAGATGATTTTGGCTCACGAATTTGAGCAACAAACTGAGATGGGATGGGGGCATTCCAAAAGGGCGTGTCGTTGAAGAGCACCGCAATTCGGCCAATTCGGCCATCAAAGAAAAATCAGCAAGCACCGCAAGAATGGCACCTCCGAGCACCAGGGAAGCGCAAAAGAAGCACCAGAGAAGATCGGTACCAAGGCAGCAGGGTCGGGGTCGGGGTCGGGTCAGAGATCTGGCAGCGGGGGTCAGAGATCGGGCGGTCGGTCGGGTCAGAGATCGGGCGATCAGAGAGGCGGGGTTTCCAGCGGCGGGGGTCAGAGACCGCGCGGCGGGGCTTCGGGCGGGAGGGATCGGCGCACGTTTTCTTTTTTTTTTGGTAACCTAAAAGGCGGGAGGAGACACAGAGAGAAGGAAAATATTGGCGCGGGTGGGTTTTTTTAGGACACCCTTCAGCGACCGGGAAAAACCGGTCTCTGAAAGCTGCGTGCGCCGGTCGCTGAAGGGTTCCGTCGCCGAAAACTTCAATTTTTTATTTTTTTATTTTTTGGGGTCTTTAGCGACCGGCGTTTTCACCGGTCGCTGATGCCGGTCGCTGAAACATCGTTTTGTTGTAGTGTCTGAAAATAAGTTGAAAATGAGTGTAAATTTGTAAATATTGAAACTTTTTTGGATATTAATAAAAATTTCGGCGTGTAATCTATTATCATGTACATGCTTCGTAAAATAATTTATACTAATTCAAACATTTTAGATCAAATTAGATACAAATTAATGCTAACCTATACCAGTTGTGAAGCCGGAAAAAAAAAATAGAAGAGACCAATTCTCTCTCTAGGTCAATAACATCTATTAAAATAGGGGTGCAAACGGATCGGATTCAGATCGGATAGTGGTAAAATCATATTCTTATCTGTTTTTATTTTTTGAATACGGATATGAATTGGATATTAAACATATACGGATACGAATTGGATATTAAACAGATACGAATACGAATATGGATATTATTCGAATATATAATTCAGATATTGTAGGAAAATTAATTTATTATTCAACAAATTATTTTTCTCGAACAAAAATAATTCATAAATATAATTATAATAATTATCAGTCCCTCAAACAATAATCATACTATCATCTCTCATTTTTTTTTCAAACTTTGAATTGATTTTTCTTCTTGGTTTTAGACTAATAATAGGTTTCTGTTTATATTAATTAATGTACATAATAATTATAATAATCAGGTCGTAAGAAATAAAATTTCTTATAATTAATGCACTGTAAATACTAATTTCACAAGTACTTTTTTGAACCCGTAATTACCTATTTTAAGAAAAATGAATGTATAATAGCAAGCTGGGAGGTATGAAAATTTGAAAACCATCTCCACCGGAAATAGCGCTCGGTATGAAAATTTGAAAACCGGATACGATATTCGGTATTACATACCAAAAACAATATTACACAGAACACAACCCATTTCAATTTTAAAGCATTACCGAAGATGAGGACCGGTTTTCATTTTGGAAAAACCGAATATCATTGTCGGTTTTCCATTTTTTTTTTTTTTGCCTTACCGGACTTGATGGCCGGTTTTCCTTTTTTTTTATCTTTTTTTTTTTTGCTTTTTTCCAATTTGTCAAACCACGTAAGACAGTGAATTTGTTTGCTTTTTTGTTTTTTTTTTTATTTATTTATATCTAATCCATTATATCTAATCCACGTAATCCATTGCTATAAAATAATTAAAGTGAAGAGGGTCTCAAAACCAAAACTGAAATTGGGGTCCGGTTTTATTCTCTCACTAAATCCGGTTTTTATTTATTAGATTTTCTGTGGCAATTGGCAAGAGGAAATAGGTTCGAATGGGTTCAAATTCGATACCGAATATCGTATCCAGTTTTCAAATTTTCATACCGAGTGCCATTTTCGGTGGAGATGGTTTTTGTAAAAAAATTTGTAATTATGTTGGTTTCGTAAATTTTTAAGATTTAGTAATGCTTTTTAAAAAAACCCGACGTGTATGCCTATTCAGGATAGCGCAGGGGCAATATTATTTGTGTTTTGAGATTCGTGCAGAACGTATTTCAAAGTTTGAGATATGATGCGAATTCCTCTCTACCGGTACATTTTTTTTTCTTTTTTGGATTACATAACATGTACGCTAAAAAAGCCGAAAGATGCATATTAACTCTATTATCCATTTAATTAAACCTATGTTGATATGGCAGCAACTAAAAAGAGAAATTTCCACATATCTGAAAAAATACTGTCTGCTTTAATTCGAATATATAATATTGAGTGATATAATTCATTAATTGCTAAAAAAATATTTAGACAAACTTTGAGGGTTCAATTATAATTATCCTATTCAAATTTATATATGGAGTAGAACTATATGATGCTTTTAAGCTCATCGAAAGACATTGTAATTGTAAGCTTAACTCGAAAATTAATTGAATTGATTTCAAACGACAAATCTAAACTATTGAAACCGATCACACGAGTAATACATTTACATGCATAATTTATAATTTTTTATATTAATTTAGTATAAAGTCAAATGATAAAAAATAACAAAAATAAATATATTAAAATTAATTTATAAATTATTTTTTTACCGCTTGACTTTATACTAAATTAATTTATAAATTTTACATATTTATGAGATTAATTTTAATGTTTAAATAATGTTTAAAATTAATTCGATAAATTTTAGAATCAAACTCACCTAACTTCGCTCTAAAACATTCCCAGACTCACCTTTAAAAAAAACTCGCTGAAAAACATCTAATTCCACCTTTATACCTGTATTTATATTCTATATGTATAATATCAGAAATACCCCTGATCAGACGGAGTTGATTAAATCTCATGTCAGACAACGGTCGCGATTAAAGTAACTCATCTCCAGTTAAAGCGCTCTTCAGTGGCGCCCTTTCCAATTCCTCTCGCCTCTATCCCTTCCCTCGAAAGCAAAAAACATAGATCGGATCAGATGGGGGAGAACGCATTCCTCTGACCTCTCTCACAGATTCTTCCCCTCCGTCTATCCACCATGGTCGGTCGCCTAAGGGATTCAAGCTGCGATGGAGTTGATAGGTACGAGTTTTAACTACGTCGTGCGTTTGATTTTTGGCTGATAAGAAGTGCCAGTGTGGTAGTTCATTCTATGATCATTCCCAATCCCTCCATCTTTGCTTTTAGGAGCAGCTAATCTTCATTGTGCCATATTGATTTCCACTGTTGGTTTTGTATTATCTGTTTAATGTTTGGGATGTGTCAACTTGTAATTTTCTGAAACCCCTGAGCGGTCTGAGGTTGACCACTGATTCTTATTGCACTCTGTATAGAGAGATGAGATGAGATGTGGCATGTGACTGAAATTCCTTCCTCAGTCTTAGGGATTGGTGTTTTTTTTTTTTTTCCTTCCGTGTAGATGGTTCTCAAGGGTTTATGCTGCAATCTCTTTTTGGCTTTCCTTCATTTAGCAATTAGCATACATAATTGTTTCAAATTGTCAAATTACAATTATGAACATTTTTTATTTTTATCCGGTCTGGACAATTTACAATTGATTTTTCACTCTCTATTTATTATTGTTTTTTGGTTGATTGTTTCACTGCAAAAATTTGAGGAGGCACGACAAATCCTGATTCTGCAATTAATAAGGTAATTAAAGTTATACTTGTCACTGGTATATGGCTTGGTAACTATTTACGTATATATGTTTTTACTATTTTCTTTGGGGATAATTTCTAGTGTGCCCATGTAAACTTTTAAAATAACTAATTTTTTCATGAAAACATCATAATATCCAATATTCCCAAAAAACATAACATTTTTATTCTATCCCCTTTTATTAATTTTAAATTTTTATTTAGTTAATTTATAAATTGAATTGACAAATATACATTCCATCTGCCCCTTCAATAAGCCTTGGTTCGCACCAAAACCTCAAGCAACCTTTACTCCATTGCGTTTTTCCTCTTCAACCGCTTGATCCAAGCTAAAGGAATTGCTACATGTCATGAGCCAGATGTTGTGACCAGTGTTGTAAATAACGGTATGCGCTCGTTGGACGGACATAGTACCGTCAAGCGATTAATTGGTATGCGGCTAATTAATTATTTTCATTAAAATTATGTGTATATATTCATAATTTATTGAAAATGATTTATTTAACTCATCAAACTTATCAAATAAACTTAATTTAACTTAGTTTTATTATTATAACATGACAGTACGCTTATTTCTTCTTACCAACACATACACATTTTACATTTGTAAGTAACACATTTATTTAATGCAAAAATAAATTCGAAAATTAAGCCTTTTTAAATATTAATAATATATTATTTGAAAGAAATGAAACATTCCAACATAAAATCACTAATTTAGTTAATAATAACAACTTAATTTTATATATGAATATGTCGTACTAAATGAAAAAATTACATCAGTAAGTAAGAAAAACATATGCTACATAAATAATAGAAGAATTGATCAATTTCAAAATAATTAAGAAGAAAAAACATATATAAAAAATATTGGATGTATATCCAAGTACAAATAAAATTATAATACAGTATCACACTCAGTCACAAAAAAAAATAATGTGAAAATAAATATTCACTGGAATAAACGAGAATAAACGGACGATTAAACGGGAATAAACAGAATAATCTGCTGATTGATCGGAAAAATTCGTTGATAGACGGTTTGACCGCCATTAACGATTAAACAGGCGTTTAATCGGCCGTTAAGGCCATTTTTTACAACACTGGTTGTGGCTTATTCTGCTCTTATATAAACTGAGAAGACAATGGATATTTTACATGTCATGATTTCTAAAGGCTGTGAGCCTAATATCGTGACCTATAACACTCTGATAGATGGGCTGTGTAAGAAAGATGAAATTGAGAAGTCATTGTTTCTACATGACATTATTCTAAAGGGGCATTAGCCTGATATCATGACCTATACCACTCTTACATACGTGCAGTACAAGAAAGGTGAAACCGACAGGTAGTGGATATTTTACAAGACCTAATTTCTAAAGGGAATGAGCCTGATGTACCTATAACACTATTTTAGACAGGCTATGCAAGAGAGAAAGCGTTGAATTTTCTAAATGAAAGGATATATTCGTCAATTTAATTTTTAAAATAAGTAAATAAAAGATTAAACAAATAAAAGGGATAGAAAGAAGAATGTTAAGTCTTTGCAGAGATATTGGATATTACGGTGTTTTCATAGGAAAATTTGCTATTTTGAAAGTTTATATGGACACACTAGAAATTCTTTTTTTCTTTTATCTGTCATTGAACTTTTTTATCTGTACCAGCAATACATTATGCTTTACTGTTTCAGCACTTGATACATTTTGCAGAGTTGTTTGAGGAAATGAAATAAAAGAGACGGGTCTTACAGAGGCCAGCCTCAACAAGGAAATACCACTCCTATTTTATTTATCTTTTACGATATTTCCATGTAAAGGTTTTTCAGTTGAGTTTTAGGTCTGTATTTAATTCTTTGATCTATTTTCTTCAATTTTTGATTCATTAGTATCTGATAAACACTATTATGGGGCATTAGAAATTGGACTGTCATAATTATAGGACTTAAAAAAGTTCTTTTAGTATTCTAATGTTATTTGCAGTATGAAAATGCTCTTACCTTCTAATACTTGTCAGCCTCTGACAAGATTTAAAAAAAAAAAAAGAAAAAAAAAGAAACTGGTCTTACCTTTTTTTCCTCTCTTTTTTAAGGTTAGGTTCTTAGTAAAATTTTCTGTCTAATAATATGCCTGTGCACTTTTTTTTTTTAATAATTTTGATATTCTTGGTACATTGCCAACTGTTATAATTATTGTATAATAAAAATTGTGAAATGTTCAAGGCAGGTTTGTTATAAGTTCAATTGACACTTACATCAGAACTTATTCAATACCAATTCGTTATGCCTGAGTAAAAATGAGAAACATCTAATTAATGTCCATTTTAAATTCAGAATATCAGAATGTTCAAAGCAAGGTTTGTGAGGAATTTTGTAAATTTTAGGATTTTTAGGGAAATTTGTAAATTGATTTGCTGTTGACTTTTTGTTTGTTTGTTTTTTTCTAATTTTTATTGAATTTTATATTGCATGACAGTCTCCTTCTTTTATTTTGTTTCTTTTGAACAAACCAAATGATTGTATTTTAATTTGAGTTCTTGATTCTTTCTTGTTTTATTTTTTGCTAGTTTAAAAGCTTGTGTTTACATAATTACATGCAACATACTTGTGCATTAGTTAGTCCTTTCCAATTGATTTATCTTATTTGGCAAAAAAAAAAAAAAATGATTTATCTTGCTCGTGTGCATATTCACTAAGAGTTCTCATAACTCTTTACTTTTGGCGATAGTAGAAAAATCTTTACAAGGTATTGGCATTTGGCAACCAGTAGAGAATGCTCTAGACTCTAGTGCCGTGTTATATTCTCAAGTGTTGTGTTTAGCCGCGTCTATCAGATGTGGATCAGGATTCTAAATAGTTAGCTATATAACTTTTTTGTACTATAAAAATTAAGCTATGAAATAAAAGTGTGTCGATTCAGCTAAGATCGCTATAGTTGTAATAGCTGACTGCCATTACCGTTATGCGCTATTGTGGACCGTTATGCTACATGGATTTTTTTTTTTTGTAATTTACATTGTCTTTTGTGCTTCTGTTCCTATTTATGATACTACATAGTCCGCTATGTTAAGTATGCTAAAACAAATTCTGTACTTCTGTTCATGTTTGTGATTTAGTCTCTCCTTCTATATCGGAAATTATTCAAATATTAATTCTTCTTACTTGTTCTCACTTATAAAATTATTGTCCTTCGCTTCAATTGAAAACTGATTTCGATTATTATAATCTGTAAAATAATCAAATAGGTACTGACTTAGTATCACTTTCACTTGTAAAATTAATTGATCTTCGTCTATTATAATTTATAATACTATGAAGTGTGAACTATTAAAAAATATTATCTTGTAGATTCTTTTTTTTTTCATTTGCATGATTGAAAAAAGTATAAACTTCTATTAGTTGTCATTTAGTTGTTACTCCAATTCTTAATGTTGATAATGTTGATAATTAATAGAAACATAGAACATAATTTTTGAAAAGAAAAAAAAATGCTATGTACGATGGCTTTCATTATAGCTACGCTATTCGCCATAGTTTTTTTTTTAGTCTCTCTGCGATGACGCGATAATTGCTATTTAGAACCTTGATGTGGATTAATTCTTACTATGGATCAATATCTTCGTTTCTAAAATTCAAATAGTCAGATCTTAACCGTTCAATATGATCTCCGTACGAAAGTGTACTTGCAGACTACATTTTACATTTTTTAGAATTCTTTTACTATTTTTTAGATAGATAGTTGAGAGTGATTTTTTAACTATTTAAAATTGTAGTAAAAAGATGTAAATTTTAATCTAAAAGTATATTTTTTATATGTAAATGATTTTGAACAGTTTAGATCAACTATTTCACTTTAAAAATAAAAATATTAATTTATAATACAAACCAATTCGCGCTATCCATGATACCATAACCTCAGTCATACGAAGACATATAATATTTCTAAATACAAACAGAATACTTAACGGCTTTTATCCGCGTCGTGTCACACCGTATTAAGACGTACTGGTGCTACTTGTGTAAAAATCTTTATGGTATGTTTGGTTAGAGTGAGAATAGATTATTTTTAGAGCAAGGCTATTCGGAATAGTTTGTTCTATCTTTGATTAGAGTTGAATAGTTAAAATAGAAAATTTAAATCTTTTGTTTTATTAAAATAATCTATTCTTACAAAAAAAAAAAAATTTAGCTATTATAATAATATAATAAGACAAATGATGAAAAAAAAATATACGTATCGTCGTATCGTGTCGTGTTGAGAATTGCTACCTCCGCACATAACATCTGCAAAAATACGGGCACGGCACGCCTACCTCCGCACATTAACATCTGCAAAAATACGGACACGTCACACGTGCCGTGCGTTTCTTTTAATTATTCACAACCAGTCTCCCTCCAAGGCTCCAATGGATTTCATTCGTGCAGGTTGCCGTGTGCAAAACTATAAAAAGGCTAAACAGACAACACAACAGAAAGATGTGCCAAGCTTAAACACTAAATTAAAATAAACGGTTACGTGGTGGGAGACAGAGAGAGAAAGAGAGATGTTAACTTGAATTAGGGGTCAATTTAACCAATTTTCCGGCGGTGAGCTGGGGGTGGATCGTTGTGTGGTGATCACAAACGCTTTGTTTTTTTATCAGGTACAGACGAGATTATTTTCTTTCTCCGATTTCTATATTTCTTTTCTTCCTCTTTTTTTATCAATCTGGGTTAGATATTATTGATACTAAAGAGCAAGCTATATTTATATTTGGCAACCACTCCGTCGCAAGTCCTGTACCAGCCAATGCACGCTGATACCGGTACAGCATCGCAACCTGAGATTTCATTAAACAAAACGCTAATTCTTCAATTGTTGCTTTTTTCTTTTTGAAAATTAAATTCTATCTAGGTAAGAGGGTCTGATCATGTCTTCTGCAATAGTTATATCCTGAACTATTCGTTAATTCCAAATGACAAATGACTGACCCTTTTTCTTTTACCAAAAGGGATCAGGTGCACTGTGCATGAAGCTGGCTCAATGGAGTTCTTATAGGATAATGTGTATCTGATATGACTGTGCCTATTCGATTCAAGGTACCAATTTCAATCTCAAGCTGCTCTTCTAGGCATAGATTTGGCTCAATGAAGCCTTGCTAAAATGTATCATTGTACCTAATTTTATCTCTTCAGAGTTACCAGAGGGAATTAAACCTTTGATATCCTTCTGAATTGAGCACAGAAATGAACGGATTAACAGCATGCTTGCCCAATGATGAGCTGCCAATTGTCCATAGGAGGACAAAGCTTCCTGAGCCAAGGGAGATGGAGAAAGGGATCAGCATGTGGTCTGTGATAAAAGATAATGTTGGGAAGGATCTGACAAGTGTGTGCCTCCCGGTTTATTTCAACGAGCCTTTCTCTTCTCTGCAGAAGTGCTTTGAGGATTTCGAGTATTCCCACCTCTTGGATGAAGCGTACCAATTTGGGAAAATGGTAAGGCCAATGAAGCTCAGTTTACTCAAAAATCAATTCTCATTGGTCGTTAATTATGCAGTTGAGGGTATTAACTCAAATTTGCTCCAAAGCATCCTTAACATTGCAATGAAGACTCATTTTGACCCATTTTTGCTATAGTAATAAGCTGCCTCACCTTTCCCTCAGTATTACCCGATTCTGCCCTAATTTGGCACAATTTAACATCAATTTGCTGTCTGTTGTGCAATTGTATTAATTTACACCACATAATGCTGGGTCAACCTTCAAATTTGTAATGGTTTGGAAAATACCAAACATGCCTAGAATTGGGAGATTGATGGAGAATTTTCCTAAGATTTATGAAACTGCTTCTGCCTTCTATAATTTAATTTATATATTCAGGGGTTATTGGATTGTGTTTTTTTTATTTAATGTAGGGTGATAATTTAATGAGAATACTCAAAGTAGCAGCATTTGCAGTGGCATCATATGCATCGTCAGAAGGAAGGCCGTGCAAGCCCTTCAATCCATTGCTAGGAGAAACTTATGAGGCCGACTTCCCCGAGAGAGGCATACGATTTATTTCTGAAAAGGCACTCTATTTTACTTCATACAGTCGCCCTGCCATCCCCCCAAAAAAAAAAAAAAAAGGATAAAAGAAAACATAGAGAGATGGAGAGAGAAGAAAGAACAAAACGTCAAACTACCTGGTGAAAAACACAAGAAAACCATAAACCAGACTTAAATACCAAAGGAGAAAAACAATAGAAAACTTAAAAGGGAAACAAAAAAAGTATAAAACAAAAAACCCATACATGCCTTTGCCTTCTTCTTTGAAATAGACCACAATGTCCATTGTTTCACACGCCCCTTTCCTCCCTAGGATTATGGATGCACAGTGCACTTCATTTTCTTATAAAATTATAGATGATATTTCTCTTTTTGTTTTTCTGAACTAGTCTGATCTCCAATGCTCACTGATTCTGTCATATTTGTGGTTTACTTTGGTACATAATTTGTATAAGCTCTTTTTTTTTGTCTTTTTCTTTGTTTGATAATTCAGATCTGATCTTTTTAATGAAATTAGGTAAGCCACCATCCAATGATAATAGCTTGTCACTGTGAAGGGCAGGGATGGAAACTTTGGGGAGATGGTGACTTGAAATCTAAATTTTGGGGCCAATCCATCCACCTCGATCCTGTTGGAGTTTTGACCTTGGAATTTGATGATGGTGAAATTTTTACATGGTGTAAGGTAATTATCATGTAAAAATGATTTCATTTTAGCCAATATTTACTAGATACCTTGTGTGTAACCAAGCTTCATTATTACCTAAATTAAAATCTATTAAACCTTCAGCTGTGAAGCCCTTAATATTCCTTAATTTGTCCTTAGTCGAACCCATATTAGCTTCTCGATCTTGTTAGTTGCTTTCTACTTCTGAGAAGTGTAATGTTTGAAAGGGAAAAATTAGATGTCATTTAAAATTCTTCCTTTCTATGCGGGACATATTCATGTGTTGCCATGAAAAATATGAAACTTTATCATGTACCCCATAATACCCTTTTTCTGTTTGACAACTCTGACAAGCTCATGAAAATTAAAAATGCAGGTGAAGACGATTATAAACAACCTCATCCTTGGGAAACCACACTGCAATCACCATGGTACTATGAAAATAAAAGGAAATCGCCAATATTTTTGTGAGGTCAAGTTCAAAGATCAGTCTCTTCTTGAACGAATGCCTCGTCAGGTAAAGAACTTCAAGTTCTACTAGTAGCTTGATGATACTGTTTCGCTCATTTGTTCCATTGATATCCAAATGATCACATTGAGCCTCAATTTAACCAACTTTTTTCATTTTATACAATGGGCCTAGATTTAACAGTTCTTTATATGTCGAACTGACTGACTGTGCTGCTTGTTTACAGGTAGAAGGCTATGTTGAGGATGTCACTGGAAACAGAGTTGCCTCTTTGAGAGGAGAATGGAACAGTAGCTTATATTGTAAGATTCTAAAACCAATGATATCAGAGAAAATGCGGGGGAAAGGAGACTCCTTACTATGGAAAAAGAATGAGCCACCTGCAGACCCAAACCGGTATAATGTCTCCTCCTTCGCCATCACGTTAAATGAACTCACTCCTGAATTACAGGTATAACGAGACAGTAAGACGAACTTTCTCATAAGTTTCTTGTCTTTTAGGGACCATATTTATCATATTGCAAACAATCCCAATATTCTAATGAACTCACTTGTAAAGATACATATCAAAGATATGAAATATTAATAAAATCCTTTCCTGTAAGGTGGGCATTTTCATTTGTTAATTTGCACTTTGTGTTAATTTTGTATTAATTGTGCATGGAAAGGAGAAATTGCCACCAACGGATTCACGGCTGAGACCAGACCAACGGTACTTAGAGAATGGTGAGTATGACAGTGCCAATGCTGAGAAGCTGCGGTTAGAGCAAAGACAGAGACTGGTACGTCTCTCCCTCTCCCTCCCTTCTCTCTCCTCAACTGCTCAGATTTTGGTACCATACAAGTTCAGTCTTTTACTGGTACAATCTCTCTCTAGAAAGCCAACAAGGATCATAATCGTTTAGTGCTCATAATTAGTAAGATTCCCGCACTGCATCAGTTAGGTGTGGTACCGGCATTGGGTGTAACTACTTGTACAAGAAAGGATTGGACACCTGCCAATTAATTTTCCTTTGAATTTGCTGATATTGCATATATATTCATTAATCTATTTTTTATGACACAGTCAAAGAGCATGCAAGAGGATGGATGGAAGCCGAGATGGTTCAAAAAGGATGGCAAGGAAGGCACTTACCGTTACATTGGTGGGTACTGGGAAGCTAGGGACCAGAACAACTGGTACGGCTGTTCTGATATTTTTAAAGATTTCTCTGATGAATATGTAAGTTAATAGCTAGCTACTGTTGATATAGACAAAAAAATCAGGATAAAAAAGAATAATGACCAAATCACCGGGACCAAAAAACAAGAATATGACTTCCTATATACTTCAAAAGATATGCAAACTCTTTTATCGTTCATTTGAAGTCGAGGAAAGGTGATCTGGTTTTTTTTCTGAAAGAATAGGGACTGGTTCTATATTTTATGGGCATATGTGATGCTTTGTGTGCTTTTGTTTGGGGCCAATGCATAGTATATTTTTGCTTTGGTGATATTTTGAAGTGTCAGGGTTAAAGAAGCAGCCCCAGAAGAAACAGTTTTCTTTTGTTTTGATAATTTGATGTTGAGAATCTCCATCTCGATTAGCTTTTTTTAACATTTTTTTATAACCCATTAAATTTATTCATTCCATTATTTTATTGTGTCATAGTTCATTATATGTAGTTTCTAGGATTCTTGTTGTTGAAACAGTAATTAATGAAGCTGCAAGTTATATTTTGTAATATTGCTGTTTGTGTCCCCAATTTTAATGGTTTTTTTTATTGACGAATCTCATTGAGCAAAAGATAAAGGTCAAATTCTCTATATCCTCTTCCCCAAAGAAAGACAATAATAATAATAAATCCTATCCACTATTCGAAAATGTTTTCAGAAGTAATACTACGTACACTTTCTTCGTCTAGGAAACGAAAGCAGGGGTCCTCTTAAAAGCAATTTAGTCTTATCTGCTATATATAGCTTGAAGAATTCCCAATATGCTTAATGTTCTCATTCAAATAGCAATTTAATCGGATTGTATTTTGCATTTTTTTACCACATTCTCCACATGCCCTCTTTTTTCTTCTTATTTAAACTGAAGCGGTTGATTTCAAATGTGCTATCTGATGTGGTTGATATTTTGACAATTTTATCAGAAAGAAAGGATTCATCTGTAGCGGGCACTAGACAATAGTACATTTTATATTAATCAGCTCATATCGCCTAGGCTAGTATCGCTCCTCCTTTTTTTTATATAGTAATCAGCTCATACCTTAAGGTTGGAATTTTTTATTTTATTTAAGTTAAATCTATTTGAAATATAGCTCACGTTCGTCATATCTTAGTATTACTGAATGCAAAACCAATTAGGTTAAACAAAATTTAAATCATGAAACAGCATTTAAAATGAAACCCGATGGAAAATTTAATATTCCTTGAGAAACAACAATTAGGACAAGCAAATTTAAAACAAACCAACAAGGATGATTAATTTACAAATGAGCAGGCTCAAATCAAACTACATTGTTAAAATGAAAAGAAAAGAAAAAAAAGG
>JAJGRW010000956.1:0-20568 GCA_025461045.1 Carex parvula | reverse complement strand
GTGCAGAACGTATTCAAAGTTGTTAGATATGATGCAATTCCTCTCTACCGGGTACACCATTTTTTTTCTTTTTTGTGGACTTACATAACATGTACGCTAAAAAAGCCGAAAGATGCATATTAACTCTATTATCCATTTAATTAACCGATGTTGATATGGCAGCAACTAAAAAAGAAAATTTCCACATATCTGAAAAATACTGTCTGCTTTAATTCGAATATATAATTGAGTGATATAATTCTAGTAATTGCTAAAAAAATAGTTAGACAAACTTTGAGGGTTCAATTATAGTATCCTATTCAAATTTATATATGGAGTAGAACTAGAATGATGCGTTTAAGCTCATCGAAAGACATTGTAATTGTAAGCTTACCTCGAAAATTATTGAATTGATTTCAAACAACAAATCTAAACTATTAAACCGATCACACGAGTATACATTTACATGCAGTAATTTTATAATTTTTATATTAATTTAGTATAAAGTCAAATGATAAAAAATAACAAAAATAATATATTAAAATTAATTTATAATTATTTTTTTACCGCTTGACTTTATACTAAAACTAATTTATAAATTTAACATATTTATGAGATAATTTAATGTTTAAATAATGTTAAAATTAATTCGATAAATTTTAGACCAAACTCACCTAACTTCGCTCTAAAACATTCCCAGACTCACCTTTAAAAAAAAACTCGCTGAAAAACATCTAATTCCACCTTTATATACCTGTATTTATATTCTATATGTATAATATCAGCAAATACCCCTGATCAGACGGAGTTGATTAAATCTCATGTCAGACAACGGTCGCGATTAAAGTACTCATCTCCAGTTAAAGCGCTCTTCAGTGGCGCCCTTTCCAATTCCTCTCGCCTCTATCCCTCCCTCGAAAGCAAAAACATAGATCGGATCAGATGGGGGGAAACGCATTCCTCTGACCTCTCTCACAGATTCTTCCCCTCCGTCTATCCACATGGTCGTCGCCTAAGGGATTCAAGCTGCGATGGAGTTGATAGGTACGAGTTTGAACTACGTCGTGCGTTTGATTTTTGGCTGATAAGAAGTGCCAGTGTGGTAGTTCATTCTATGAAGTATGATCATTCCCAATCCCTCCATCTTTGCTTTTAGGAGCAGCTAATCTTCATTGTACCATATTGATTTCCACTGTTGGTTTTGTATTATCTGTTTAATGTTTGGGATGTGTCAACTTGTAATTTTCTGAAACCCCTGAGCGGTCTGAGGTTGACCACTGATTCTTATTGCACTCTGTATAGAGAGATGAGATGAGATGTGGCATGTGACTGAAATTCCTTCCTCAGTCTTAGGGATTGGTGTTTTTTTTTTTTTTGTTCTTCCGTGTAGATGGTTCTCAAGGGTTTATGCTGCAATCTCTTTTTGGCTTTCCTTCATTTAGCAATTAGCATACATAATTGTTTCAAATTGTCAAATTACAATTATGAACATTTTTTATTTTTATCCGGTCTGGACAATTTACAATTGATTTTTCACTCTCTATTTATTATTGTTTTTGGTTGATTGTTTCACTGCAAAAATTTGAGGAGGCACGACAAATCCTGATTCTGCAATTAATAAGGTAATTAAAGTTATACTTGTCACTGGTATATGGCTTGATTGGTAACTATTTACGTATATATGTTTTTACTATTTTCTTTGGGGATAATTCTAGTGTGCCCATGTAAACTTTTAAAATAACTAATTTTTTCATGAAACATCATAATATCTAATATTCCCAAAAAACATAACATTTTTATTCTATCCCCTTTTATTAATTTTAAATTTTTATTTAGTTAATTTATAAATTGAATTGACAAATATACATTCCATCTGCCCCTTCAATAAGCCTTGGTTCGCACCAAAACCTCAAGCAACCTTTACTCCATTGCGTTTTTCCTCTTCAACCGCTTGATCCAAGCTAAAGGAATTGCTACATGTCATGAGCCAGATGTTGTGACCAGTGTTGTAAATAACGGTATGCGCTCGTTGGACGGACATAGTACCGTCAAGCGATTAATTGGTATGCGGCTGATTAATTAGAATTATGCGGCTACTTAATTGTTTTCATTAAAATTATGTGTATATATTCATAATTTATTGAAAATGATTTATTTAACTCATCAAACTTATCAAATAAACTTAATTTAACTTAGTTTTATTATTATAACATGACAGTACGCTTATTTCTTCTTACCAACACATACACATTTTACATTTGTAAGTAACACATTTATTTAATGCAAAAATAAATTCGAAAATTAAGCCTTTTTAAATATTAATAATATATTATTTGAAAGAAATGAAACATTCCAACATAAAATCACTAAATTTAGTTAATAATAACAACTTAATTTTATATATGAATATGTCGTACTAAATGAAAAAATTACATCAGTAAGTAAGAAAAACATATGCTACATAAATAATAGAAGAATTAATCAATTTCAAAATAATTAAGAAGAAAAAACATATATAAAAAATATTGAATGTATATCCAAGTACAAATAAAATTATAATACAGTATCACACTCAGTCACAAAAAAAACAATGTGAAAATAAATATTCACTGGAATAAACGAGAATAAACGGACGATTAAACGGGAATAAATAGAATAATCTGCTGATTGACCGGAAAAATTCGTTAATAGACGGTTTGACCGCCATTAACAATTAAACGGGCGTTTAATCGGCCGTTAAGGCCATTTTTTACAACACTGGTTGTGGCTTATTCTGCTCTTATATAAACTGAGAAGACAATGGATATTTTACATGTCATGATTTCTAAAGGCTGTGAGCCTAATATCGTGACCTATAACACTCTGATAGATGGGCTGTGTAAGAAAGATGAAATTGAGAAGTCATTGTTTCTACATGACATTATTCTAAAGGGGCATTAGCCTGATATCATGACCTATACCACTCTTACATACGTGCAGTACAAGAAAGGTGAAACCGACAGGTAGTGGATATTTTACAAGACCTAATTTCTAAAGGGAATGAGCCTGATGTACCTATAACACTATTTTAGACAGGCTATGCAAGAGAGAAAGCGTTGAATTTTCTAAATGAAAGGATATATTTGTCAATTTAGTTTTTAAAATAAATAAATAAATGATTAAACAAATAAAAGGGATAGAAAGAAGAATGTTAAGTCTTTGCGGAGATATTTGATATTACTGTGTTTTCATAGGAAAATTTGCTATTTTGAAAGTTTATATGGACACACTAGAAATTCTTTTTTCTGTTTATCTGTAATTGAACTTTTTTATCTGTACCAGCAATACATTATGCTTTGCTGTTTCAGTACTTCATACATTTTGCAGAGTTGTTTGAGGAAATGAAATAAAAGAGACGGGTCTTACAGAGGCCAGCCTCAACAAGGAAATACCACTCCTATTTTATTTATCTTTTACGATATTTCCATGTGAAGGTTTTTCAGTTGAGTTTTAAGGATTTTTTATAATTCTTTGATCTATTTTCTTCAATTTTTGATTCATTAGTATCTGATAAACACTATTATGGGGCATTAGAAATTGGACTGTCATAATTATAGGACTTAAAAAAGTTCTTTTAGTATTCTAATGTTATTTGCAGTATGAAAATGGTCTTACCTTCTAATACTTGTCAGCCTCTGACAAGATTTAAAAAAAAGAAAAGAAAAAGAAAATGGTCTTACCTTTTTTTCCTCTCTTTTTTAAGGTTAGGTTCTTAGTAAATTTTTCTGTCTAATAATATGCCTGTGCACCTTTTTTTTTTTTTTTAATAATTTTGATATTCTTGGTACATTGCCAACTGTTATAATTATTGTATAATAAAAATTGTGAAATGTTCAAAGCAGGTTTGTTATTACTTCAATTGACACTTACATCAGAACTTATTCGAGTAAAAATGAGAAACATCTAATTAATGTCCATTTTAAATTCAGAATATCAGAAATGTTCAAAGCAAGGTTTGTGAGGAATTTTGTAAATTTTAGGATTTTTAGGGAAATTTGTAAATTGATTTGCTGTTGACTTTTTGTTTGTTTTTTCCTAATGTTTATTGAATTTTATATTGCATGACAGTCTCCTTCTTTTATTTTGTTTCTTTTGAACAAACCAAAGGATTGTATTTTAATTTGGGTTCTTGATTCTTTCTTGTTTTATTTTTTGCTATTTTAAAAGCTTGTGTTTACATGCAACATACTTGTGCATTAGTTAGTCCTTTCCAATTGATTTATCTTATTTGGCAAAAAAAAAAAGCAAATGATTTATGTTGGTGTGCATATTCACTAAGAGTTTTCATAACTCTTTACTTTTGGCGATAGTAGAAAAATCTTTACAAGGTATTGGCATTTGGCAACCAGTAGAGAATGCTCTAGACTCTAGTGCCGTGTTATATTCTCAAGTGTTGTGTTTAGCCGCGTCTGATAGACGTGGATCAGGATTCTAAATAGTTAGCTATATAACTTTTTTGTACTATAAAAATTAAGCTATGAAATAAAAGTGTGTCGATTCAGCTAAGATCGCTATAGTTGTAATAGCTGACTGCCATTACTGTTATGCGCTATTGTGGACCGTTATGCTACATGGGTTTTTTTTTTTTTGTAATTTACATTGTCTTTTGTGCTTCTGTTCCTATTTATGATACTACATAGTCCGCTATGTTAAGTATGCTAAAACAAATTCTGTACTTCTGTTCATGTTTGTGATTTAGTCTCTCCTTCTATATCGGAAATTATTCAAATATTAATTCTTCTTACTTGTTCTTCGTCTAGTATTCACTTATAAAATTATTGTCCTTCGCTTCAATTGAAAACTGATTTCGATTATTATAATCTGTAAAATAATCAAATAGGTACTGACTTAGTATCACTTTCACTTGTAAAATTAATTGATCTTCGTCTATTATAATTTATAATACTATGAAGTGTGAACTATTAAAAAATATTATCTTGTAGATTCTTTTTTTTTTCATTTGCATGATTGAAAAAAGTATAGACTTCTATTAGTTGTCATTTGGTTGTTACTCCAATTCTTAATGTTGATAATGTTGATAATTAATAGAAACATAGAACATAATTTTTGAAAAGAAAAAAAAATGCTATGTACGATGGCTTTCATTATAGCTACGCTATTCGCCATAGTTTTTTTTTTAGTCTCTCTGCGATGACGCGATAATTGCTATTTAGAACCTTGATGTGGATTAATTCTTACTATGGATCAATATCTTCGTTTCTAAAATTCAAATAGTCAGATCTTAACCGTTCAATATGATCTCCGTACGAAAGTGTACTTGCAGACTACATTTTACATTTTTTAGAATTCTTTTACTATTTTTAGATAGATAGTTGAGAGTGATTTTTTAACTATTTAAAATTGTAGTAAAAAGATGTAAATTTTAATCTAAAAGTATATTTTTTATATGTAAATGATTTTGAACAGTTTAGATCAACTATTTCACTTTAAAAATAAAAATATTAATTTATAATACAAACCAATTCGCGCTATCCATGATACCATAACCTCAGTCATACGAAGACATATAATATTTCTAAATACAAACAGAATACTTAACGGCTTTTATCCGCGTCGTGTCACACCGTATTAAGACGTACTGGTGCTACTTGTGTAAAAATTTTTATGGTATGTTTGATTAGAGTGAGAATAGATTATTTTTAGAACAAGACTATCCGGAATAATTTGTTCTATCTTTGATTAGAGGTGAATAGTTAAAATAGAAAATTTAAATCTTTTGTCTTATTAAAATAATCTATTCTTACAAAATAAAAAAAAATTTAGCTATTATAATAATATAATAAGACAAATGATGAAAAAAAAAAATATACGTATCGTGTTGAGAATTGCTACCTCCGCACATAACATCTGCAAAAATACGGGCACGGCACGCCTACCTCCGCACATTAACATCTGCAAAAATACGGACACGTCACACGTGCCGTGCGTTTCTTTTAATTATTCACAACCAGTCTCCCTCCAAGGCTCCAATGGATTTCATTCGTGCAGGTTGCCGTGTGCAAAATTATAAAAAGGCGAAACAGACAACACAACAGAAAGATGTGCCAAGCTTAAACACTAAATTAAAATAAACGGTTACGTGGTGGGAGACAGAGAGAGAAAGAGAGATGTTAACTTGAATTAGGGGTCAATTTAACCAATTTTCCGGCGGTGAGCTGGGGGTGGATCGTTGTGTGGTGATCACAAACGCTTTTTTTTTTATCAGGTACAGACGAGATTATTTTCTTTCTCCGATTTCTATATTTCTTTTCTTCCTCTTTTTTTATCAATCTGGGTTAGATATTATTGATACTAAAGAGCAAGCTATATTTATATTTGGCAACCACTCCGTCGCAAGTCCTGTACCAGCCAATGCACGCTGATACCGGTACAGCATCGCAACCTGAGATTTCATTAAACAAAACGCTAATTCTTCAATTGTTGCTTTTTTCTTTTTGAAAATTAAATTCTATCTAGGTAAGAGGGTCTGATCATGTCTTCTGCAATAGTTATATCCTGAACTATTCGTTAATTCCAAATGACAAATGACTGACCCTTTTTCTTTTACCAAAAGGGATCAGGTGCACTGTGCATGAAGCTGGCTCAATGGAGTTCTTATAGGATAATGTGTATCTGATATGACTGTGCCTATTCGATTCAAGGTACCAATTTCAATCTCAAGCTGCTCTTCTAGGCATAGATTTGGCTCAATGAAGCCTTGCTAAAATGTATCATTGTACCTAATTTTATCTCTTCAGAGTTACCAGAGGGAATTAAACCTTTGATATCCTTCTGAATTGAGCACAGAAATGAACGGATTAACAGCATGCTTGCCCAATGATGAGCTGCCAATTGTCCATAGGAGGACAAAGCTTCCTGAGCCAAGGGAGATGGAGAAAGGGATCAGCATGTGGTCTGTGATAAAAGATAATGTTGGGAAGGATCTGACAAGTGTGTGCCTCCCGGTTTATTTCAACGAGCCTTTCTCTTCTCTGCAGAAGTGCTTTGAGGATTTCGAGTATTCCCACCTCTTGGATGAAGCGTACCAATTTGGGAAAATGGTAAGGCCAATGAAGCTCAGTTTACTCAAAAATCAATTCTCATTGGTCGTTAATTATGCAGTTGAGGGTAAATTTAACTCAAATTTGCTCCAAAGCATCCTTAAAATTGCAATGAAGACTCATTTTGACCCATTTTTGCTAAAGTAATAAGCTGCCTCACCTTTCCCTCAGTATTACCCGATTCTGCCCTAATTTGGCACAATTTAACATCAATTTGCTGTCTGTTGTGCAATTGTATTAATTTACACCACATAAGTCTGGTCAACCTTCAAATTTGTAATGGTTTGGAAAATACCAAATATGCCTAGAATTTGGGAGATTGATGGAGAGTTTTCCTAAGATTTATGAAACTGCTTCTGCCTTCTATAATTTAATTTATATATTCAGGGGTTATTGGATTGTGTTTTTTTTTATTTAATGTAGGGTGATAATTTAATGAGAATACTCAAAGTAGCAGCATTTGCAGTGGCATCATATGCATCGTCAGAGGGAAGGCCGTGCAAGCCCTTCAATCCATTGCTAGGAGAAACTTATGAGGCCGACTTCCCCGAGAGAGGCATACGATTTATTTCTGAAAAGGCACTCTATTTTACTTCATACAGTCACCCTGCCATCCTCCCCCCCCCCCCCCCCTCACACACACACACACAAAAAAAAAAAGGAGAAAAGAAAACATAGAGAGATGGAGAGAGAAGAAAGAACAAAACGTCAAACTACCTGGTGAAAAACACAAGAAAACCATAAACCAGACTTAAATACCAAAGGAGAAAAACAATAGAAAACTTAAAAGGGAAACAAAAAAAGTATAAAACAAAAAACCCATACATGCCTTTGCCTTTGGTTTTGAAATAGACCAAAATGTCCATTGTTTCACACGCCCCTTTCCTCCCTAGGATTATGGATGCACAGTGCACTTCATTTTCTTATAAAATTATAGATGATATTTCTCTTTTTGTTTTTCTGAACTAGTCTGATCTCCAATGCTCACTGATTCTGTCATATTTGTGGTTTACTTTGGTACATTATTTGTATAAGCTCTTTTTTTTTGTCTTTTTCTTTGTTTGATAATTCAGATCTGATCTTTTTAATGAAATTAGGTAAGCCACCATCCAATGATAATAGCTTGTCACTGTGAAGGGCAGGGATGGAAACTTTGGGGAGATGGTGACTTGAAATCTAAATTTTGGGGCCAATCCATCCACCTAGATCCTGTTGGAGTTTTGACCTTGGAATTTGATGATGGTGAAATTTTTACATGGTGTAAGGTAATTATCATGTAAAAATGATTTCATTTTAGCCAATATTTACTAGATACCTTGTGTGTAACCAAGCTTCATTATTGCCTAAATTAAAATCTATTAAACCTTCATCTGTGAAGCCCTTAATATTCCTTAATTTGTCCTTTGTCGAACCCATATTAGCTTCTCGATCTTGTTAGTTGCTTTCTACTTCTGAGAAGTGTAATGTTTGAAAGGGAAAAATTAGATGTCATTTAAAATTCTTCCTCTCTATGCGGGACATATCATGTGTTGCCATGAAAAATATGAAACTTTATCATGTACCCCATAATACCCTTTTTCTGTTTGACAACTCTGACAAGCTCATGAAAATTAAAAATGCAGGTGAAGACGATTATAAACAACCTCATCCTTGGGAAACCACACTGCAATCACCATGGTACTATGAAAATAAAAGGAAATCGCCAATATTTTTGTGAGGTCAAGTTCAAAGATCAGTCTCTTCTTGAACGAATGCCTCGTCAGGTAAAGAACTTCAAGTTCTACTAGTAGCTTGATGATACTGTTTCGCTCATTTGTTCCATTGATATCCAAATGATCACATTGAGCCTCAATTTAACCAACTTTTTTTCATTTTATACAATGGGCCTAGATTTAACAGTTCTTTATATGTCGCCAGTAACGCACTCTCTTGTTGCATGACAATAGAACTGACTGTTGCTTGTTTACAGGTAGAAGGCTATGTTGAGGATGTCACTGGAAACAGAGTTGCCTCTTTGAGAGGAGAATGGAACAGTAGCTTATATTGTAAGATTCTAAAACCAATGATATCAGAGAAAATGCGGGGGAAAGGAGACTCCTTACTATGGAAAAAGAATGAGCCACCTGCAGACCCAACCCGGTATAATGTCTCCTCCTTCGCCATCACGTTAAATGAACTCACTCCTGAATTACAGGTATAACGAGACAGTAAGACGAACTTTCTCATAAGTTTCTTGTCTTTTAGGGACCATATTTATCATATTGCAAACAATCCCAATATTCTAATGAACTCACTTGTAAAGATACATATCAAAGATATGAAATATTAATAAAATCCTTTCCTGTAAGGTGGGCATTTTCATTTGTTAATTTGCACTTTGTGTTAATTTTGTATTAATTGTGCATGGAAAGGAGAAATTGCCACCAACGGATTCACGGCTGAGACCAGACCAACGGTACTTAGAGAATGGTGAGTATGACAGTGCCAATGCTGAGAAGCTGCGGTTAGAGCAAAGACAGAGACTGGTACGTCTCTCCCTCTCCCTCCCTTCTCTCTCCTCAACTGCTCAGATTTTGGTACCATACAAGTTCAGTCTTTTACTGGTACAATCTCTCTCTAGAAAGCCAACAAGGATCATAATCGTTTAGTGCTCATAATTAGTAAGATTCCCGCACTGCATCAGTTAGGTGTGGTACCGGCATTGGGTGTAACTACTTGTACAAGAAAGGATTGGACACCTGCCAATTAGTTTTCCTTTGAATTTGCTGATATTGCATATATATTCATTAATCTATTTTTTATGACACAGTCAAAGAGCATGCAAGAGGATGGATGGAAGCCGAGATGGTTCAAAAAGGATGGCAAGGAAGGCACTTACCGTTACATTGGTGGGTACTGGGAAGCTAGGGACCAGAACAACTGGTACGGCTGTTCTGATATTTTTAAAGATTTCTCTGATGAATATGTAAGTTAATAGCTAGCTACTGTTGATATAGACAAAAAAATCAGGATAAAAAAGAATAATGACCAAATCACCGGGACCAAAAAACAAGAATATGACTTCCTATATACTTCAAAAGATATGCAAACTCTTTTATCGTTCATTTGAAGTCGAGGAAAGGTGATCTGGTTTTTTTTCTGAAAGAATAGGGACTGGTTCTATATTTTATGGGCATATGTGATGCTTTGTGTGCTTTTGTTGGGGCCAATGCATAGTCTATTTTTGCTTTGGTGATATTTTGAAGTGTCAGGGTTAAAGAAGCAGCCCCAGAAGAAACAGTTTTCTTTTTGTTTTGATAATTTGATGTTGAGAATCTCCATCTCGATTAGCTTTTTTTAACATTTTTTTATAACCCATTAAATTTATTCATTCCATTATTTTTTATTGTGTCATAGTTCAGTATATGTAGTTTCTAGGATTCTTGTTGTTGAAACAGTAATTAATGAAGCTGCAAGTTATACTTTGTTATATTTGCTGTTTGTTTCCCCAATTTTAATGGTTTTTTTTTATGACGAATCTCATTGAGCAAAAGATAAAGGTCAAATTCTCTATATATCCCTTCCCCAAAGAAAGATAATAATAATAATAAATCCTATCCACTATTCGAAAATGTTTTCAGAAGTAATACTACGTACACTTTCTTCTTCTAGGAAACGAAAGCAGGGGTCCTCTTTAAAAAGCAATTTAGTCTTATCTGCTATATATAGCTTGAAGAATTCCCAAATATGCTTAATGTTCTCATTCAAATAGCAATTTAATCGGACTATATTTTGCATTTTTTCCCACATTCTCCACATGGCCCTCTTTTTTCTTTCTTATTTAAACTGAAGCGGTTGATTTCAAATGTGCTATCTGATGTGTTGATATTTTGACAATTTTATCACAAAGAAAGGGATTCATCTGTAGCGGGCACTAGGTTTTGTGTTAAGACAATAGTACATTTTATATTAATCAGCTCATATTGCCTAGGCTAGTGTCGTTCCTCCTTTTTATATATAGTAATCAGCTCATACCTTAAGGTTGGAATCTTTTATTTTATTTAAGTTAAATCTATTTGAAATATAGCTCACGTTCGTCATATCTTAGTATTACTGAATGCAAAACCAATTAGGTTAAACATAATTTAAATCATGAAACAGCATTTAAAATGAAACCCGATGGAAAATTTAATATTCCTTGAGAAACAACAATTAGGACAAGCAAATTTAAAACAAACCAACAAGGATGATTAATTTACAAATGAGCAGGCTCAAATCAAACTACATTGTTAAAATGAAAAAGAAAAGAAAAAAAAAAGGATAAGAGTAATCTCAAAACATTTCCCCTCGTCTGATTATATTGTTCTCATCCTCCATCCCATCTCTCATGCTTGCAGATTCTGGCCTGATCATTGAAATCAAAGCTTCTTTTAAGAAAAATACTTGCATTTGAAAGTGAAAATTTCCTTATTTCACACCTCTTTTCCTTTTGATTTAGTACTCTCGTTCATCTTTCCAAAAAAGAAGATGAGACACATTTATTAAAAAGCAATCTTGAAGCTAACTATTTTTTTTTTAATCTCACAAGAAAAATCATTTAAAGGTAATTAGCAAACGGACTTTGAATTTCAATGATGTTCTTTTGGCACTCGCAGCAGACAGCCATGTGACTCTTCTTGCGACAAGTCCAACACGATCGCAAAACAAGCTTCCTGCTCTTCTTAGCATGTGTAATCTCACTTCTATGTCTCTTCTTTTGGTGAAACTCCCGGAGAGAAAATTTGTCATTTTTACTTCTGAATTCTGCTAGATTAGCTTCGGTGGAAGCTACGAGATTGTTCATGGTCATCTTATGTAAGTGGATTTGAGAGGAAAAAAAGCTGATCACCACAATTGCATTAATGTTCATATATGCAATTTGCAAGTTTTGTTCTGATTGTCTGATTAAAATATTGTTTCGCAAATGTTTTTGCATTGTTTCTCAGGATATATCTGAAAACAAGTACGCGAATTCCAACATAGATGGGCATACTTAATTGAACACTATTGAAGTTTTAAGAATGGTACCTTTTCAATTTTGTTACTTCGGCGTTTGCAAATGTCAGTCATGTAACCCATCTTTCGACAAGACCAGCATGCCCCTGAACCTGAACCCATTTCCTCTCTCTTGCACATCTCTTTAGTAGTTGTACTGTCATTATTTTTCCCCTTTTGCAATTCTTGGACAATGGAATGCTCAATTTTTACTTTAAAGTTTTTCTCAACCTCACAACAAGAACAGGCAGTTGCATTATTCATAATCATCTTCTTCACCTGGTGAAAAGGAAATAAAATTAGTCTTCAACCAAGTAAAATGCTTAAGAACTTACGAATAAAAACAATTCTAAATTTCAAGATAATGTACCATTTGAGTTGTGCTCTTTGGACGTCTGCAACTGTCGCTCATGCAACCTCCCTTTCGACAAGCCCAACATGCTTCTATATCAGTTTTCTCATTGTTCAATTGGAGGGTAGTTTTGACATTTTCCTCAATGATAGATGCAACCAAATCATCCATACACATCTCTTCCTCGTGCTGCCATACAGCAGTAGCAAAATGACGCCACAAAAGAGGCAGCTTTGCAATGAGCATGCCGATTTGATATTTTTCTGGCATTGGGATCTTATGTTTCTGTAGTTCTCCCACAATAATCTGAAGGTCGAAAATCTGTTCAATTACGCAATGTTCTTTCATAATGTAAAAATCATTGTATTTCCCAATAAGGTCCATAACAAGCCTGCGATTGGAGGAATTTTGCTTTCTGATCTCTTGGGACTCCAACAAACCTTGAGCTATATTTTTGTATTTTGAAAAAAAAAAATTGAGTAAACTAACTTAATTGCCATAATTGAGTGCTATCCGATATTGGAGACTAAAGTAGTTCAGCATTTTCAGAAGTGAGAGCAAGGTTGTGTTCTTATTTGAGTAAATTAAACTTATCTAAATCAAATTCTTATATACCAAACAAAAAGTTTCATATATACTGAATAAAAAATGATATACCTTTCGGGCTACCATCCCTAGTCCTTTTCATGCCTTTGCCACTGTTGATCTGAGCTGAATTCATCTTGAGAGAGTGCGGTTAGAGTGTCCTCTGATTATGTTTCTGTTTGAGAGAAAAGAGAATACTGTCTGTGGCTGTGATGAGATGAATGGGACATTGGGACGCTAGAGAATTTAAATGCGAGAAGCATCCTAAAACCTCTCCGTTTTACATTAAATGGATACCTCCATTGCTCTCTAAATGCTTGTAATTACGGCACAGTGTTAATCTCATGCAAGAAATAGAGGCTGACTGAAGAAAGAATTTGGTCCTTTTTAGGCCAAAAAGTATTGTGTCTGTTTTTCTTCATTAAACATGCATATTTACAAGTAAAGGAGATCTCCATTATAACAAAATGGAGAGGGCGAAAGTTGATAAAATAATTTAAGAGCTGCTTCCTTGAGAAGACAAGAGATGAAGAGATGACTGCTGAGAGCAGCTTCCAAACCAAGGAGACGGCCGGTTCTCCTAAGCACATATACAAACAAAATTAAAAATAAATGCATTTATTTGGTCAAAACATTTCAGAACTTTATTCACTTGCAGGTACTGTACATTAAGCTTAAAACTCCGGAAAATTAACAAATTATACTGCTTTTCTTTTGTAACTTATATAGTAAATTTGCTGAAATTCAAAATCTGCTGAAATTCGAAATCATGAACAGTAATCCTGAAATCTCTGAGGGTGTATTTGGATGACCCAATAAAAGTTAGCTCCACTATTTTTAAACTTTGGTGATCCAAACACAAATTAGCAAATTGGATTAGCTCAAGAATAGCTCTATGCTACTAACTCATAGAAATTGTGGGTTAATAAGAATAGAGATAGTGTGGTTAGTGATATTAATAAAATATTTGATTTCTCTCAATTAGAGTTAGTTTAAATATTAAATTAGTATTAAATAAATACAATATCAGATTAGTATTAAATAAAATATTAGTTTAAATATTAAATGTAATATAATATTAATTTAAAATATAGTATTAAAAAATATAATATCAAATTAGATTAACATTAAATAAAATGTTAGATTAAATATGAAATATTAAATGGAATATAATATTAGTTTAAATATTATATTAGTATTAAATAAATTCAAATTAGATTAGTGTTAAATAAAATATTAGATTAAATATAATATATATTATTTTAAATATTAAATGTAATATAATATTAGTTTAAATATTACATATAATATAATATTAGTTTAAATGTTAATTGTAATATAATTATTAGTTTAAATATTAGATTAAATTAGTATTTAAAAAAATATTAGTTTAAATATTGAATGTAATATAATATCAATTTAAATATTATATTAGTATTAAATAAATATAATATCAAATTAGATTAATATTAATAAAATGTTAGATTAAAGATAATATAATATTAATTTAAAAATTGAATGTAATATAATATTAGTGTAAATGTTAAGTGTTGAATGTAATATAATTTAGTTTAAATTATAAATGTAATATATATTACTTTAAATATTAGGATAGTATTAAATAAATTATTAGATTAATTATAATATAATATCAGTTTAAATATTAAATATAATATAATATTAATTTAAATATTAGATGTAATATAATATTATTTTAAATATTATATTAGTATTAAATAAAATATTAGATTAAATATAATATAATATTAGTTGAAATATTAAATGTAATATAATATTAGTTTAAAAATTAGATTAGTATTAAATAAATATAATATTATATTATATTATATTAGTATTAAATGAAAAATTATATTAGTATTAAAAATAGTAGTTTAAATGTAACATAATATTAATGTAAATATTAAATGTAATATAATATTAGTTTAAATATTAAATGTGATATAATATTAGTTTAAATATTAGATTAGTTTAATTATTATTTTATTCATTCCTTCCATCGCTGTTTCAATTATACAATCAAACGACATTTTTACTAATTCGAATAGTTCAAAGTTAGCGCTATTTTCAAACCACTTGGGTTAGCACTATTCTCAACCACTAATCCAAAAATCGCTATTTTTACACTAATCCTTGCACGATCCAAACGTATCCCTGAAATTCCGAATCCAGCCGCGAACTATTTCGAGATGCATGCACAGAAAAACCAATTATTTCGAGATGTGTGTATAGAAAAAATTGGACGACTGAATTCGGGAGTTTGAGTCCTCTTGAAAACTAAAAGAAAAGAAATATTAAGAAGAGGCTCTTTTGGCATCCTCTTGAAAAGGGAAAAGAAAAAGTTGAAGGGACTCGTTTGAGTTTTCTTAAAAAAATATAGAAAAATTAAAGCTCTGATTTTCTAGCTTCTGCTAAGTACACATTTTTAGGAAGTTCTTGGTTCATTTGTCTAAACTTATTTTGAGATTGAAAGTATTTGCAGAGAGTTGAAGGAAGAAAGGAGGAACCAATTTTTCTTTGGCTTGTAATAATTTGAATTGAGAAACTGGGGTTTATTTTTCAAATATATAGTTAGATTTGTTTTAAAATCGGGTATCATTGTTATTTTTTGGTACATTATTGAATATGGAGGATTTTCTGATATTTTTAACTCCAATTCAATTTATTTATTTTTGTCAAACGTGACTATAACTAACTGGACACGACTTTCAATTTTTCCCACCTTATATGGAGGAAAACAGAAAGTCAATCCAAACAGATATGGCGATTTTATCCGACTAGCAAGCGAATTAAGAAACTTTGGAAAAAATAATCCACCCAATTTATCTAGTAGGTTGAATTGAACCAAGCAATACTGGAAACATATATTAAAAGAAGCGTTGAAATGAAACGCTGGTAATATCATATCAAAAGAGAGAGAGAAAAAAAGTGTGTTCAAATCCTGCCTTGGTATATTTCACATGTAATCTTTGTCCAGCACTTGGGAATCTATTTAGATTAATTATTAGAGATCCGTTTTAAAATTCGGATCAGATTAAAATGGTAGCGCAGGGGCAGTATTATTGTGCTTTGAGATTCGTGCTGAACTTACTTGAACGGTTTAGACGACTCAGATCTCATTATACACTGTCAGTTATTCCGCTGGATCTCGTCTTTGTCGTCTTCGTCTCAGTCCCCCTCTGACTAGCAGACTAGGACGTGTTGAGCACAAATTGCTCTCCTATTCTCTGGGTGGTCTGTGGCATGTACGATATAATATTGTATAGCCATGGATATTGATTATGTGATTCATAATTTCATATCCCATGGTACGGAGTTGAAAAAAAAAATATTGTTGAAATATGAATTTGGACTCAAGCTACACAACACATTTCAAACTACTATAGAGAATTTTTTTACTTTGTGAGTTTCGAACTCATGACTTCTCACGTAAGATGTGTCTTTGTCACTAGACTAAAGAAAAGTTCTTACATAGGAGTTGAAAAAGAAAATATTGTTGAAATGTGGGTTTGGGCTCAAACTATACAACACATTTCAAACTCCTATGTATTAATATAGAAGATTTTTCTACTTTGTGGATTTCGAACCCATGACCTCTCACTTATAATTCATGTGTCTTTGTCACTAGACTAAAGACAAGTTCTTACATGGGGGTTGAAAAAGAAAATATTGTTCCAAAACAATCCTTTATTATAAAAAAAGTTGTCTTTAAAGACCACTTAAATTTTAAAAGAAAATATTGTAACTATTTAATTATTTCTTCTTAAAATGGAATGTTATGTGTTTAAAATGTTTTGTTAGATGTACATTAAATTGTATTAATCTTGTTTATTACTTGTAAAATAAAATCAAGATAAAGATAATTTTATCTTTATAATATTTTTTCAGCATCATTTTAAATTATTTGAATTTATTGAATTGTTCAAATAACACACTCTTTATGGAATATTGTTAATGACATTTATGAAACTTTTTATTTATTTTAAAAAAGTATCGTCAATTATGAACTTGTCACCGTGCTGATGACTAGATAAGCATAGAACAGATGTCTACACATATCGCACTAATAGGATGTATAAAGAAGATCTGGAGCACTGTTGCTCGCCTTCCGTGGAAGCAGGTCCTTGCTGTGCTCCTCACTTCTCCATTATCTAATGCAATGGATACTTTATTGTTATAAACATGGATCAAGTCATAAACTCAAAGTGGCTTGGAAACAAACTTTTGTCGACTTAAAATTTTAATAACGAAACTTTATCAATACAAGCATCCTGCATCCAACGTAATCATACTAAAAATGTACATAAAACATGGAAAAGAGTTGTCTCTTTTGGAGAACAAATGGAGAAGAATAGAACCATATGGCCATCTTTCTTTGAGAAGGAACAGACGAATATTTTTTTCCCTCCTTTTAAAATGCAATTTATTATTTAGCATATAAAACACTCCCGAGTCCTAACCCCCTTCTCAGATACTCGTACCCCTCTCTCTCTTTGAAAATGGCACCAACTAAGCAAACAAAGGTCAAGGCGAGCAATGGCGGAGCCAAGAAGAGAACTCGAGATGACGACCAGCAAGGTATTCCTCAAAACACTGACAATTTTTAGATAAACCCTTGAATATCATGAATTATCGTAGTTTCCTGCAAACGACTTACTCTCAACTTAAGTTCTTCAGTCCCTTTTGGATTCCATTGTTTCACTCATCTGACATCTCCGTATCATCTAATTAGGTATCTAATACACACATATGTTAAATTTGTACGCCCACACATATGTTAAATTTGTACGCCCATTTGGGTTACTGTTTACCTCTTGAGTTTAAATCGAGGTCAGTAAATACTAAAATCATTCAAAATCTATATTTCGTTTTGCTGATGTAGATAATGGGAGCATTGCTGTCGATAAGCTTCAGGCAATGGGAATCCGTGAATTACGCGATTTAGCAAAACTTGAGGGGGTTGTTACAAATGGGACGAAGAAACAACTCATAGAGAGACTCTCCAATTGCATCAATAAAGACGATGAAAAGGATCCAAAAAAAGATTCTGATGAAGAGAAGGATAAGAAAGGTTAATTGGACTTATCTATTTGCTTTTCTACATTTTTTTGGGGAAAAGAGTGGTAAAGTGCCACTAATTTCTATTTATCCAATGGAAAAAAAAAAAAAGGATTTACTGAAGTTGTGAAATAGAAACTAGGAAAAAGTTGCAAAAAAGTTCTCCACTCCTTTAATACTACACGTCCCTCAAAATTATTATAATTTCTGAAGAATAAAATGATAAATTCTGCAAAGAGAAGGTTTTTTTAATATAAAGTTTGGCAGTTTTTTTTTCCTATTAAACCTCTGTTGTATTAATCTATGTTCCTCAAAAGTTTATTCCACTGATCAGAATTTTGGCTGGAATGTGGGAATTAGGCTATTTAGTCCCATTTATCCTCAGTTTATGCTCTAAGAGTCCCACATTTTTAGAAGAAATTCTCGATAGTCAGTTTACACCTCAAAAGGCCCTAAAATGCTTAAAATTGTAACTTGTTGGTCTAAACAGCTGGCTTCTATTCTACAATAACATAAACAGTACCAAAGACTGTGTTGACCCATACTTCCTAAACCCTTTAATTAGGGGTTTTGAGTGGCTTGTATAGTACTTGCCATTTAGTTATGCGAGTTTGGTGAAATTAGGAACAAGTTCCTATCATTTTGTAATAAGTACTAATTTCCAGATGATGGGAATGACGACACAGCCACTGACATGGAGAAGTACCTTGCAATGGGAATCAAGGAATTAAGGGAATTAGCAAAATCTAAGGGACTTCCTGCAAATGGATCAAAGAAAGATATAGCTGAGAGGCTCTTAAATGCCACTAATAACGGAATGGGAAATTCTGATTCCAAAGGTAAAATGAATGATAACTAATAGAAAAGAAAACAAAAATCATTACCCATGAAAGATAATAAATATCATGTATACTTACAGAGCATATTAAGTACCAGTTATATTTGGAAACATTCTATATAACTCTGCAAAAGTCCTTTTTAACCTTTCTTTGTTCTTGTTAAATCATCAGAAAGTAGGAGGATTTTAGACATTTTCTGAAAAATCATATTGCTAGGGGTTTGTGCAACTTTTTAGACAATGAAGTGTTCAGATAGTTTATTTAAATGTTTGCTTTTGCAATTCTAAGATGACAAAGAGGAGAAGGAAGAGAAAACAGAAAAAATAGTAACTGCCACCAAGAAGGGCTCTGCCGTGTTAGACCAGTACCTTCCTCAAACTATCAAATCTAGCTACCATGTATTGCAAGTGGTATGTTTTTCTCTTTGGGATATCTTTCATGGCTACCATTTAGCAGACACCATATCAGCTACAGAACCTGCGAAAGATAAACATTATATATGAAAAAAACTCAACTTTGAAGTGCACGATACTAACTGCATATACATAAAGTACATAAGAATTTGTTGCACCGGAAAGTTTAAATTTTGCAAGTTTATGAAAATGTTTTCTGTACTACAAAGTCTGTGTGGAGCTATGTTTTCCATGGTTCTGTGTCAATGCAATGTGTTATGCTGTATGCTACTTAAAATCAAAATACTTTTTCAGGGGGATGAAATATATGATGCGACACTCAACCAAACAAATGTTGGTCACAATAACAACAAGTTCTATATCATCCAAGTCCTAGGTTTGTTTATGTAAATTCAATTTATTTTAACAAACTAGTGTGTGCCAAATTGCAAATTAATTTAGGTTCTTTTTATGTAAATGCAATATATTCAAGCCCTGGGTTTGTTTACTAATGAACAATTTAGGTTCCAATGTATGCCAAATTGCAAATTAAGAGTAATTCCACGTGACGCTATTTAGGTCATTTGAGCCTTATTTCAGACTCCATTGCTTAATTGGAGATTTCTATTAAACTTGACCAAGCTGGATTTTCAATTACTTTACATGAGAATATTTTCTAATGCAGAAACTGATGATGGTCTGAGCTACATGGTTTTCAACAGATGGGGTCGAGTTGGTGTACCAGGCCAGAACAAGTTGCATGGCCCTTTTACAAAAGACCATGCTATATCTGAGTTTGAGGGGAAATTTTATGACAAAACCAAAAACTATTGGGAAGACAGAAAAGAGTTCATCTTCTACCCCAAGCAATACACATGGCTTGAAATGGATTATGGGGAAGATGAGAAAGAGAAAAAGGTACATTTGTTACAATAATGCTCCAATTTATGAAAGTTTAAGCACCCAGTTGTGCAAACTAGTCCCATGTAGGTCCAATATGTCTCAAGTCTCAGGGAGCAATTAAGCATTGTCTTAAGCTAATTCTGAATCAACAAAATAATCTGCTATTAAGTCTCATCTAGGTGTCAAGGTGGCAGTCTTTGCTTCAAAATCATCAATATTTAACTATGATTAAATTGCCCTCAACTTATTGTTTTTGTCAACTGTCAACCTAAGCATCAAGCACTTTGTTATATTAGATGCTTGGATGACTTCATTATTGTTTCTTTATT
>JAJGRW010000955.1:618030-671961 GCA_025461045.1 Carex parvula | reverse complement strand
ACATGTAAAAGTTACCACCATAGTTAAAAAAAAAAGTTTGGCCACAAAGCAATTACAAGCTCCCCTATTATTTGCATAGCAAGAGCGTGGTATCCACAAAGCAATTAATATATAAAATTAATATTCAGTAGAACAATCAAACAATTTTTCAATTTGTAGCTGGGCGCTCTATCTTCATCTTTCACAATATCTAGTACAACATGTAATCAAACACTAGCTTGCAGTTCCATGCAAAATCAACCAAACCATTGTTCTGCCTCTTAGTAATTAATCTTACAATTAATTTGTAATTATGATGCAGATGTCCTGTTAGAGTTTCTAATCTGACGTAGAAGTTGCTAAACCAGTTTCAGGGATGTAGATGGATTTCTTATTTAGCAACTTTACTCAATAATTTCTTATTAAGAAATCATTTATAAACTCTGACGTGGCAAAACGATTGGCCTGTATTTGCTAAAATTAGTTTAATTTACTGCTGATATGGCTTGTCAATTTTAATTTACTGATGATGTGGCTTATTAGAAACTCTAAAATTAGTTTCAGGGATGTGGACATTTAAAAACTCCAGAGTCTATAATTCTTTAAAAGCAGTTAACAGTTATTTAGAAACTCTAAGAGTTTCTGGAGATGCTCTTATATACTTGATATATATAACCGAATCAGTTCATTGCAATGCATATTGACATATGCAATTGCAGATATAATAATTTGAGATTTGTGAAACACTATCATTTACAATTAAAATAATAAGTGCACACGATTTTTCATTTATTTGGCATTTCAAATATTAATCGCCCGGGTGAATTTTTTTTTTTTTTGGAAAATTAAATTTTATAACGATCTTCATATTTTGACACTGCGTGTTACATGAAATAGCTCACTAAACCAATTATAATTTGTCTACTTGGAAACATGATATTATTGTTAGAAATTTTCTGTCTAATATGAGTCAGTAATTATATTAATTAAGAAGAGAAAAATAAAATTAAATGGACAAATTAAGATGTTGATGACGTGACATAGATAAGAAAAAGTATTTAAATTTAACCTTCTTTATGGAATATATATTAATTAATCCTCTAACAATAATCGCATACTATCACCCACAAATGAATATCGCATCGAAGAGAAGGTCAAATTTCTAGTTAGATATATATTATATATATATATATATATATATATATATAGAGTAGAACTAGGGTGCTCTCGAGTTCACCAAGCCCTTGGTGAACTCAAGTCCAAAACTCATCGGATCGGCTTTAAACGACGAATTCGACCATTGAAACCCGTCTACCTTACGAGTGATGCGTCTACATAAAATTTTAAATTTTGAAATTAATTTTGCATAGAGTCAAGTGGTCAAAAAACGTTAAAAAATAAATGCATTAAAATTAATTTATTAACCTTCTAATTTTGACCACTTGACTCTATGCAAATTAAAGTTTACCCCAACTTGTTTGAGACTAAAAACTTAATTGTTGTTGTTGTTGCTGTAGTATTTGAAATTTATTTTTTATCACTTGTTTTGATATTACTTTGTAACAATTTAGTACTTGTAAGAGAATTAGCAGCTGCACTTATCATTGCAACATGAGCAAGCTAATTCCTTCCTTTTTTTTTTTTTGACAGTTTAGTACTTGATTGTAAATATAAATTAAGTTAATCTCATTTTTGCTTCAAATTTATCGATCACTTTATTAATGAGGATTAGCTAATGAGTTTGAATCCGATTTACTATTTTTTTGCCCCCTGACGAAAATTATACATCCGTTCCTACTAGTCTGCTACACACTTGATCCTCACAAACTTTTATGTAGATCAAATGACTCGAATCGGACGATCGAACTTGATCCATTGTCTATCAAACTGTCTCCAATTCATGAGGTGGTTGGGTCCGATGCCCATCAGACTCAAAGTGAGTTCGATGGGTTTGATGACCGTCCGATCTGCTTTAAGATTCGCACCTCAACTTTCGTGTCTGCTTTAAAATTCGTGCGCACTCTTAAAGTAGATCGGATGATCATCGAACCCATCGAACTCAAATTTGAGTCAGATGGGCATCGGACCCAAGCTGTTCCCCTCCAATTCCCAACATAATTGCAGTCTGCTGAAAATTTCAAATTCGTATTCTGCATTAACTCAAAAGGGACTCTTTTGAGTTAATAAATCTCAACTATTCGATCTATTTAAAGATTCGTGCAGATTAGATCGGTACTAATATTGAATGACTCTTGTATTATAGGCAGAAATCAGATTATTTCTGTTTAAAATCAGACAGTTGAGATTCATTAACTCAAAAGTTCCTATCAAAATGCAGATGATACGCGTTCGAAAATTTCACCCTTATTTTTCTAATGGCCTTTACGACGGTACAGAACATTGTAGGGACGCCTCATGAGCAAATGCCTCGTGATAGCATACTAGCATCTGATCCGAAGGAATTAATATTATCTTATTACGAGATTTATCACTGCTACCGTACTAAACTAAAGGGCACATGCTCATGCTATGATCGGTGCAACTAAACGCAAAAAAAAAAAAAAAAAGAAAAAAGAAAAAGAAAACAAATAACAACAAGCGTCGGCTGGATTTAAATATAAGCCCGTTTGATAAGCTAGAGAATGACAAAAGAAATAGTTTTCCGGAAGAAGAGTTCTCTTTCAAACTTTTCAAGAAAAAAATAACGAGAAATGGGTTCAATTTGTTCCTCTTTATTATTTTTTTTTTTTACTTATACATAATTTTCTATATAATTTACAGTGAAATGTTACAATACTTTAAAATTAATTCTCATACGCAGCATGTAATTTTTTTTTTTATATAATTGACACTCATTTATATTTGATCCTCAGTTCATCCAGGCGTCTGATCCTTGTCTCTCTTCTTTCGTTCCATCTGTTTTTATAAAATTTTCGCCAAAAATATAAAATTTTCATTTGCTCCGCTCTTTTATTTTTGTCTTAACGGGCTCCTCCTCTGGAGTTCCTCACGTCTGACATCTCTCTCTATCTCAGAGGTAGAATAAAAAATTTAGATTGGAGAGTTAAAATACAATGCATAATACGTTATTAATGAGATTTGAACTCAAGTCTTCATATTCATAAAATTATAATTATTAAACTACAGGCACACATTTAATATTTTAGAGAATAACTAAATTATATAAAAACTTAAATCAGAGACGGAACATAGTAATAGGTGGGGGTGCTAAGTCGCTCCTATCAGTTCAATATATTTTTACTAAGTATATAGAAGTTCAACTAAATTTTACATTTTATATATAGTAGCCCCCTATCAAATATTACAAATTCATAAAGTTTTGAAGATAAATTTTTAGTAAAATTCACTATCTTCACAAACAAAAATTTACATTGATGTTTAGTGCAAATTTACCTCTTCAACTTTAAAATCAGTGAAATTCAATTTTAATAGAGATTTGTATTTCTTTGTAATTTTTTAAATTATTATTCATTATAACTCTGAAATTAAATAGTGAAGGATTTTTATTATCTTGTGTTATAGAAATTTTATATTTTTTTTAAATGACGTTTAGCCCCTTCTCCTCCACCATATTTAATGGTTCCGCCCCTGACTTAAATAAAATAAAATTTCAGTTATTATTATATACACATGATAAACTCCAGAGAAAGAAGTCCATTAGGAGAAAACTTAAATTCTAAAGGATATTTTAAATTTGTTCTATACATCTTAGAATTTCTTCACAAAATTCTATGATGTATAGAATAATAAATTCAAAGATATATCAATATTTGTAAATACAATAACCTTAAAAAAACGAGAACGGAGTAGGTCCGATGCCCATCGGACCTACTTTTAGGTTCAACGAGCATGATGACCGTCCGATCTAATTCAAGATTTGTGCGCACAAAAATTAAAACAGACGCTCACGAAGTTTAAAGCATTCTGCACGAATTTTAAAGCAAATCGACGGTGATTAAATCCATCGAACCAAAGTAGGCCCATCGGACCTACCCTCAAATCTAAAAAAACATATTTGTGAATACAAAAGCGAATGAGAAGTCCCAAGTACAGATATTTACTGATAAGAAATTGAGGTGTTGAGAAACAAGGTTCATCAATTTTCTCACACTGGTCATATCTAATAATCCAATTAATCAGACAATTTGGGATATGGAGAAAATTAGGGATACTAGATTTAGATGAGAACTTTTTGCATGGCTTGAAATGAAGTCTGGTAAGATCAAGCTATCACATAGTATTATCTATCTATGATCTGATCTGTTTAATCAGTACAAGTTAACGGATTCGAATCAGCTGAAATTCCGAAACTAATGAACAGTAATCTTGAAAACCCTGCAATCCGAATCTAGCCATCGAATTTTTTTCCGATAACGCATCTCGAAACAGCTGGTTTTTACTTGCACGCATCTCAGAACAGTTCGACTAATGGATTCAGATTGCAGGGATTTCAGGATTATTGTTACCGGTCTCGGATTTCAGCAGATCCGCTTCCCAAATTAACCAAATTAGTCAACAAAATTCTTATTGGAATATAGTTTAATTTGTATATAAATGATCTCGAATAGAAGACTGATGGAAGACTAAATTATTATACAAATCTATAAATTAATTGTAGTCAACTGCATCTAAGATCAATCTAAATCCATTAAATAATTTTGACCAGGTCCTGAGCTCATTATTTTTCATAGCCAGCTAGCGCTGATAGTACTAAACAAAATTACCAAGCTCTGGTAACATGACAAATGGGATTTTTGTTCATCTTAAAACCTGATTGCATACTCTGAAACATAGTGACAAATTAATAGTTCGGGTTCGGTGAGGTGAAGTCAAAAATTCGTGATTCGGGTATAATTCGGGCATAATTCGGAAATGATTCAGTGCAACAAGAAAGCAAAAAAAAAAAAACTCAAAAAAAACCCTGAAAAAAAATAAAAAAAATTTAAAAAAATTTCGAGTTTTTTCGCATTTTTATCGCGAATAATTCGCCAACTCGTGTTTTATACGCGTTTTATTCGCGAAAAAAATGTATTATACGTTTTTCTGCGTTTTATTCGTAGTTCGGTTCGGTAACGTCGAAAAAACGAATTATATGTGAATTATAAAGTAAAACTGCACTATGCTCTGAAAGACTGAAAATATAAAGTAAAACTGCACTAGATTGCATAAGCTGTTTCAATACATAAACCCACTAACAGAAATTAAGTTCAATTAATGAAAATCATACCTAAGAAAATCAATTTTCTTTTTCAAATTCACATGTTTATTTCAATAATTTGCTTAGTCAAATAATTTAAGTTATTACATCATGCTTCTTACTAAATGTTTTTTTTTCTTAATGTACTAGATTTTGGAGATGGATCCCCATGGTGAGGGCGGAGGGAAGAAGAGAGAATAGGGGTCAATTGACCCTCATTTTTTTTATGTGTGATTTTTTATATAATTTAGAGTAAAATGATATAGTATTGTAAAATTGACCCTCCATTCTTCATAGAAAAAAATTTATATTATTGACCTTTATATGTGTTTGACCCGATATTTTTATTAATATCTAAAGTTAATTACAAATTAATAAATATACCCAGAATCCGTTGGATTTTCGAAAAATGTCCAAACCGGCTATAAAATGGCCGGTTTCCTCCTCTCCAGAAACCGACCATTTTGTGGCCGGTTTCTATTTTTTTTTTTTAGAGACACTATGAAGAGCAAGATAATGAAATCTAACACTGAAAATTCGAATTTTTTGTTTAAATTATTTGTTAGATTACTTCTTTTGATTTATAATTAGCCTAAGGGCTCCATCATCACGTCTGAGGAAAATCGTTGATGATCAGTATTTACGTTTCCTCTTAATGATGTCGTCACTCCAAAACTGTAAGTTTTAAATTCAGTTTGCTATTTTATTTGATTTATGGATTCTGAATTGCTTGTGTTCTAATTGCAAAACACGTTATAATTTTGTTAAATTTCTATCATTTGGTATCAGAGCCATTGTAAATTCATATAAGATGCAATAATTTTTTTTAACGAAAATAATTTTCAGTGATTTGTATTAAAGCCCATACAAATTCAACTTATTTTTATGTATAAATACTTTCTTATAATTTTGGACAAAGTTTTTTAAGAAGAATTTATATTTCCTTATTCAGTATTAGATTTCATTATCTTGCTCTTCATAGTGTCTCTAAAAAAAAATCAGAAACCAGCCACAAAATGGCAGGTTTGGACATTTTTTGAAAATGCAACGGATTCTGGGTATATTTATTAATTTGTAATTAACTTTGGATATTAATAAAAATGTCGGGTTTGACACCATAGTTCGAAAGTCTGGCTTCGCCACTGCAGCCATGGCAACCATGAAGATTAAGTGCATTTGCATTTTGAAACTTCTTACAACTACCTTGGTCAGAAGTGTTGGATTTATTACCAACCTTATTCGATTTAATGCCAACATTGAGTATATATGTAATATAATTATGGATTGATCAAATAAGGTAATAGACAATCAATATATTCATTAGGATGTGATTCATAAATGTGTAGAACAATTTAGGCAAAGATCAAATCATTGATGGACTGATTTTGAGATTTGCAATTTAGAAAACTGTCATTTAAGAGGATTGTGTGGGCCACACGGATATCAATGCAGCAGCACGGATTTTTATGCGACAACACGATTTTTTACGCAGTCGTACAAAATATCTTTTTTAAGTTGGCAGATAACCAGATAGGTTACTATATATAAGGATTGGTCCCCAAGGCACAAGATAACATAAAAAAATACAGAAACTGAAAATACGTTTTTCTCTTTAGAAAAATACAGCTCTGTGTGCCTTCTCTTCTTCTTCCACCATAAAAAAATAGAGAATATAATTTATTAGGAATTTTGGAGAGGATTTCTCTCGGGTCATATCTTGCTGTCTTGGAAGACTTGATCCACGACCATACGACAAAAAGACGAGAATGACTTCTTGCCATTGAAGACTTGTCTCGTGCTCACGGAGACGGTTATTACTCTACCAAGGATTTGGATATTCTATGACAAATGACATAGAATCAGGTATTATGTTCCGCACTTCTGATTTATATTTTGGGTCTCTTTGGCATAGGACGGTCTTTAGATTAAGGTGGGAAACTGTTTCTCCTTCCCCGGAGTGTAAGTGTTTGATCCCTAGATGAGATGTAATTGTTTGACCTCTAGATAAGACGTAATTGTTTGGCCTTTATGATTCCCAACAAAAAATTTGTAGAATTTTAATACAAATTTTACTATGATGCTAATTTATAGTTTCTTGTGGTACTAAAACGTTAGTTGCTTATGGTGGTAGATTTGTTTTTTATATAAACATTATGGTGGTAGAACTGTTGAATGTGTTAAACTGAACCGATTCTATGTTGCCTTCCAACTACCTTTAGATTCTATATTTCTATCATGTCAAAAGTCATAAAGTATTTTCTAGGAATTCTAAGTCTTAGATAATAAATCTAAAGAAAAAAAAATTACAAGTATGTATGGGAGGTCGCAAGTTTGAAATCTGAATGGAAGAATACTTTGTATATTAAATAGTTGGGTGGTTTGATCTTGAACTTTTACTAAAAAATACAAAAATGCTAGAAACTCTTTTTTAGTATTTTCCGGGAATCATTCCTTTGCAGACACATCAAACGGGTCCATAAGGCAATAAGTGATGAAGCGAATTCAATTTGCAGGAAAACAGATTCCTACTTGACTTTGACTGCAAATGAGTCGAGTTTGAGCGAGTTACCTCCAACTCGAGCTCAGCTCATTAAATAAATGAGCGAGTCAACTCGAGTTGGGATGGTAATAACGAGTTGTAGAGCCAACTCGAACTCAGCTCGTTATCAACTTGAGTTGGCTCACAACTCGTTTAACCAGTTAATTATATACTACTAGTAAAAGAATTTATCAGTATCCAGCAATTTTTCATACAGCAATAGTACATAAGCACATGCAATTTTTCATACAATAACTTAGTACATAAGCAACAGTAATTTTTCATAAAATAGCTTAACAAAAATAATTTCTGAGATTATTGTGACCAATGCTATGTAACTCGAGTTATAAATGAACGAGTTGGGGTAAGTTCAAACTCAACTCATTTATTAAACGAGTCAGCCAACTCGAGTTGTAAATGAGCGAGTTAAAACGAGCTGTAAATAAGCGAGTTATGAACAAATTACGAGTTTGAATAATTTTGCCCAACCCTATCAGAATACATACATGAGAATATCTCTTGTATGATAAGGTTTTGATAATGTTTAGCGGTAGTTATCAACGACCGGTAAATACTAAATAGGGATGTTTAATTGGTTCAATCAATTCGATTTTAACGGCATCTAGTTTCATTGATTGATTTACTACTCTTGCTTTATGAATATCATTTTGTTCTATTGAATTGAGCCAACAAATCAATGATGCTAGCGATAATTCGGTATGTGTTTAGTATGATAAAACAAGCAATATACCTTTACAAATCTGATATTTGTTTGTTGGCAATCTTCATTGACCTAAAAAAAAGATAAATATATGTATTATAAAACAAAATTCATCACAGTTTGCAGCACCTTAATTGTTAAATTTTAATAATTAAATGGCTAAGACCTTGTAGCCCTCTTAAATAGAAAGCTTGGTCAAAATAAATGAACTTAGAATATCATTTTAAAGCTTGGTCAAAATTCATATCTTAAAGGCGAATTGAGAATTCAATTTTCTATTATATATACTTGAATTGAGTTCCTCTATGATTGAATCTCAGAAAAAGATCCATCAGCTAGTTAGGCCTTAGAGGGCTATTTCGTAAATTTGTTAAGCCTCAGTTCCTTTATTCGTGTTTCAATTTTTATTGGAGGCGGCCCAGGAAGGAGATGCATTGGGCCCATTGTGTAACTGAAATGTGGGCCCAGTCCAACAGATTGGAAGGTGACGCACAAACCACCCGAAATTTTTATTAATAGAAAAAGAAATAACAAAATATCGAACGGGGAAGGGTTTCTCGGAAATTCGACCAATAGAAAAAACGTAATAGTCTATAACGTCCAGGGGACGTTATAGACTATCACAGCCTAATTAGCCAAAAGATTACCAATGTCTAAACAACGAAAAAGCAAATACGGGACGTCTTTGTTCATCACGGGTGCCCGGATGCCCGGGTGTTGTATTTATGGAACGTCTGGACGTTATGAATCGTAACGTCCAGAATATCACTTTTTTTCCGCTTGGTCCAGATTATCACTTTTTCCTATTGGGTCGCTCATTTTGGACTATAACGTCTTGCTTTTACTATTTTTTTGTCGACAGGAAAAAAAGTGTCTCTTGCCATTGTTGTTATTTATGGACCGTTTTGGACTATGACGTTGTGCAAACCAACATCCAGAAAACTATTTTTTTGTTTTACAAAATGTCTTTGGCCGTGATAGACAACAGTGGCCAGCTTTAGGACCAGGCCGAGATACTATACAATGTCTAGAGTTTATTTTGGTTAATTAGTGTAACTTGATTTCGTTAAGCTGGCCGTGATAGTCTGTCCCCAGAATGGTATGGACTATCACATTTTTTCTATAAATTAAATTTTCACAAAATACTTTCTCATTATCAATATTTTTTATTTCTTTTTCTATTAATAAAAATTTCGGCACGAACCACAGTTGAAATCTCGGTCTTTGTTTCTTTTTTATTTTCTGTTAATAAAAATATTGTTAGCAAAGAAAAGAGTAAAGCAAGCGAACAGCGAAGCGAACTCTTCCCTCCTAAGTCGAAGCTATAATCCATCTCTATCTCATCTCTTCCTACTTCGTAACTGATTTTGCTTGCGAATCTCTCTTTTTATGGTGTTGCTTGAATTTCTTTATTAGTTTTCCTAGATTCCCCAATAGGATCTTTGTTAAAACCGTCGATCTCCACCGTCTCCTGAAGAAAAAGGGGAATCTCGATTTGGTAACTAAAAGAGAAGCTATGAGCGAGGTATTTGAAGGGTACGAGCGCCAGTTCTCGGAGATCTTCGCTTCGCTTTCCCAGAAATGCACCTCAGCGGCTGCTTCAGATGGAGGTATTCTGATTCACTTTTCCCGGAAACCACGCTTCCAGGAATTTTCTATTTTAATCCGCTTTTTAGTTAATGATTTTTTGACCTAATTTGTAGAGCAAAGGAGGCACAAGGTTTCAGAAATAAAATCCGAAATTGAGGATGCTGAGTTGCTGGTATGTTATGTAGAAATTACTAGATTTACTAACTCGATAGAGTATTATAATAACTTCATTCTTTGAGATTGAAATTGGATATAAATCAGATAAGGAAGATGGATCTAGAGGCTAGAAGCTTGCAGCCAAGTGTGAAGGCAGGATTGCTTGTGAAATTGAGAGAATACAAATCGGATTTGAATACTATAAAGAATGAAGCGAAGAGAATTACAAGCAGTAATTCAAAGCAGGTTACAAGAGAGGAGTTGCTTGAGTCGGGGATGGCTGATTCTCTTGCTGTGAGCTCAATATTTTTTTAAATCATATCCAAAAGCATCAAAATATTTCTCTTTTTTCTTCTTCACTTTGACAATTACCGACTTCTAAACCTGTATGAAACCAAATTGACCTAGTAAGATGACCGGACCATCCTTTCTTCTTACAGTAATATTACCCCTTTGCCATGAAGTTTTGGAACCGTATAACTATTCTTTTGATACAAAAACTGTTACTCAGGTGCATTGTTGTGATAACAATTTGGATTGGGCTGTAGGTGACGTCAGATCAGAGAGGAAGGGTCCTGATGTCCACGGAGAGACTGGCACAGTCGAGTGATAGAATAACAGAGACCAGAAGAGTTGCCCTAGAAACAGAAGAACTTGGCAGTTCCATCCTACAAGATCTTCATAACCAGCGCCAATCTCTTTTACACGCTCATAATTCTGTACGTTCTTCTATAGCTCTGTTCTCTTTTGCTTACTAGACTGATTTATAAGTGGGTCTGACAGGAAAATAAATTGCCTGAAGCCCAAATCTATTATACAGACCAAGCACATATGTATCATTTTTCTGAAAAAAGAGTGGGTAAATAATTCTCTTTGCATTCTTGCTGGTAACAAAATAAAAATAAAGTAAGGAAATCAGACCTAACATATTTCAATTTCGGTATTAGTTGGGCTCATTTTTTAGCCAAAATTTGGTTGACTGGTATGATCTCACCTGGGTCATGACTGGTTCTTATCCTGGATCTCTATTAAATTGTGGGGTATGAGTTATTTGTTTTAAAGGCTAAATTTCTCTAATAAAGCTTCATGGAGTTGACGAGAATGTTGGGAAGAGCAAGAAGATATTGGCAGCCATGTCAAAGAGAATAGACCGCAACAAGTGGATAATAGGAGGTGTGATTGCTGCACTTGCATTTGCCATCATTGTCATACTTTATTTCAAGCTATCTCATTAGCCAGTTGTTAGTAAACATCAGGTGCGTCAAGGGGCGATGACTTTCCAGCCAATATGTAAATCTCTGCTTTGATATTTGTTTACCTTTAGAATATATTATTGTTATCGGTTGTACAACTCAGATATCGTGTTTCTCATATAATACTATTATTATCTTATAGTTGTTATGCTGGTTCATTGATTGCTTAATTTACTCATTTATTACATTTAATTGAAATGAAGTAGCATGCATTGCTGTAGTATATTCCCCTGACGAATACAGCTGAATCTTGGCTTGGTATACTGTGCAGAGAAATTGGTACCATCCTTGTGTGGATTTGTACCCTGTGTACACAGAAATACCAAGTCTGTACCAGTCTGTCGGTACTGATTGGTTTATGTTTGTACAATCGGAAAAGCTTACTTGTCAAACCTTGTTATACTGTGGGGGTCTTGGAGGGGTGGAGTCAGATTTTCGAACTATGGGAGTCCATCATGTAAAATTTTCCTGTAGAAATTGGAGTCAATTTGACAATACCATGACATTTACTCTAAATTATATAGAAAATCATATATAAATATATATATATATTTTTTTAATGGGGTCAATTGACCCCCATTCCTTGTTCTCCAGTCCAACCCTGGGTCTTGGGTTAGGTCCACAGGCAGATATAGGTGTAATGAATGGGGTTCAATGCCCCTCATTCTTTTTTCTGATCTTTGCAACATATATGCAGTATATTAAATGTTTTTATAAGAAATGTCATATGTGTCCTCCATAAGTATGTAAGAAGCGTTTTATTTTTTTCGGTTACAAATTTGTGCTTTTAATACGGTCAACCCCTGGTGAGGTGGAAAGAGTGGGATATATGTGTAGCCTGAATGTATCTCTACTTGGTTCTTCTCTGCACTATCAGTACCTTATTTTTCTTGGGTTTGAAGGTGAGTTGGCAAAGTTACAACTAAGAGTGTCAGTACTAAAAAAGGAAGTTTCAATCCTGCAGTTTACTCAATCAGATAAGAGCCATTTTCTTGTTATTTTTGTAGATTTCACTTGAACATCCTCCCAAATAAGGCAAACTATGCTGTGTTTCTCAATGGTCCATGGTCATTTCAATCAAATGTTACTAGATAAATTCTACTTGGGTCCAGGCTTTGTCCCCACCTTGGGTGACGACTAAAATCCATGACAGGGGTTTTGACCTATCCTTGGACAGGTGGGGATCCTGTTGGAACATTGTATCAATCCCCTCCTAAGTGGTGAGATCAATCGTGCACAAGATGATGCAGTGGGTTGAAAATTGCTGCGGTGTGGCATTGTACACTGTAGAACACAGTACCAAGTCTGTACCAGGTTTCTGGTACTGGTGGCTTGGTGGGTTTCTTCATTGTGAACATTTCAAAAAAACCCCCAAGTTAGTTCTTGTTGTACCTTGAGAAATTTGGGTAAGATTGGAAGGGTTTGGGTAGATGTGTGCATAGATAGATTTCTACATGGCTCTCTTTCTTTCGCTATTAGTACTTTTTTGTTTTCGGGTTTGAAGATTAGTTGGCAAAATACCAACTAACGTGCATTATTAGTACTAAAACTAAAATATGCTTCGGTACTGCACTGTTTCAATCAGGTAAGAGGCTTTTTTTTTTTTTTTTTCAAATAATTCATTTAAATGTCCTCCTAAATAAGGCCAACCATATTGCTATTGCTCAATGGTCCATGGTCGTTTCAATCAAACGTTACTACCAAAAATCTACTTGTCCCCACCTCCAGGTGTCAAGTAAAATCCAAGCCAAGTGTTATGTGACCAATCCCTAGCTCCCAGCGCATGGTGGGGGACAACCTTGGAACAATGTATCAAACCCCCTCAGAATAGGAAATGACGATGTCAATACTGCACAAGATGCATTGAAGCAGGAGTTATCACAAGAAAGGAAAGGTGGGATGGGCCATTGGTGGATGCTTGACAATCTAACAATCCAACCATTAATTACTATTCAAGCCCAATATATGGCAAAGGCAATAGTCCCCAGCCACTAAGCACTAAATTCGTTTGGTCTTTACAGTCTTGAACTGTTAAATAGGTCCACTTGTGAGATGTGTCCAAATCTTAGCTAGATTACACAGATTCCCTGCGCCTATTTGCAGCGCATTCATTCACATTAACTTTAAGATTTGCGGCTTTCTCAATTATAAGAGGAGCACATGCACATCTTAGTTTTAGATTTTCACATCTCTGAAAAGGTGAGGCGCAATTTTATTTACCCTCTCAGGGGCTTATATATAAGCGAGATTAGTTATTAAGTGGGAAAGGATCATATATATATATATATATATTTTCAGAGATGAGACAATTAGGGGAAATTTTCTTCATTTTGTTGTGTTTACCCTGTCTTTGAAGCATATTGTAATTAAGTCTCGTTATCTCAATGCCTACTCCAAATGGTAAGTCTCATTGGGATCACTGTGGTCAAAACTGAGAATGACATTCATGCCAGAAAGACCAGTCCTTCCTTTTGGCTGTTATATATACTTAGAAGAGCCTATATTGACCATGCATGTTCGGTGTCACCATTCAGATATACTCTTAATCGTTTATTTTGAAGGCTGGTAAAATATTGTATTGTCTCAGTGTGTTTGTGTGTGTGTGTGTGTGTGTGTGGGTATAATAGAAAAAAGAAAGTTATGCTTGGTTGATCAGATAGTTGTAACAAATGCTATATTGAAAGAACATATATAGCTTAATTATGTTTCGTTTGATCGGTCTGATCAACTTTTTGGGTAAGATGTTGTGTTTTTACTAAAATCTCCAGTAATCTTTCTACCATGCGTTTATCAAATTGCACCCCAAAAGCCGTGAAATTGTTAGGTAGCTAGGTTAGTATATTGAAATATCTTTATTATCTCAATCGAATGTCCACTTTTTCCAAAGTAGATATATAAGATTACATCCTGCTAGCTAGTAGAAGTCAGAATAATATCCTAGTTAGATATAATATCTTGCTATATATCCAAACCACTAAATTGAATTTTTAATGTTAACATACATACCCAACAGGAATAAATGTGTTGATTTGTTCTGGCAAATGATTGTTTTCAGACAATTTACATATATAGATAGATAGATAGATCGAAATTGGAGTGTACAAAACAATCAAGCAACCTAGAAATCAATACGCTGACATAAAACAGTAAATCCAAGGCATGTCTCCTCAATCATGAGAAAAAACAGCAACCAACTCTAACCGTAAAGAAGCCATAAATGCAATTAATACAGTGTGATGCACAAATGGCCGGGTTCCTACATCTTTTGCAATGATACAACAAACCCTTTCTGGCTTTCACTCATCATTCACTGAAAAAAAGGAGCACATGACCAAAAAAGCAAGTGAACAAGTCCTACTTGTATATTATATATAATATTATATAAATATTCATCAATCAAATTGGCTGCTCAGTTACATCATTTCTTAATTTGCCAGCTCCGTTTCACATTACAAAAACATTTCCAATCCAAAACCCTTTTTCTTTCTTGGTCAAAATACCTCAACCCCCTTTCCATGACATCACTGTTTGTTACATTTTACAAAGTTAATTTCTGAGATAGGAACAGAGATAGAGAGAGAAAAAGGGAGAGATGGAGAGAGACAGGCCAGGTTGTGATCTTTAAGCATGTGAAGAGCAACAAGGGTAGCTTTTGGTGGATATCTCAAGAGCACGCTTGGCTTGAATTAAAGGGAACATTTGCATATAGTGGCCTCTGCCACACATGGGTCAGTCCCAAAGGAATCGCTTTTGACATTGGGGCTGCCCCAAAGAGGTTCCGTTTTCGCCATTGGAAGGCATCCACCTGGACTCTAATTGCACAGAAAAAGGAAAACAAATTTCTGGTGCACCACCCAAGAACCCAAGCCAAGAGGGGACCCAAACTATTCTCATGTCTCAAGAGGGTGATGCTTTTCATTCAGGATTGATTAATTAATTCATTCATTCATTCATTACACGTGGACTGATTCCCATACAGTGATTCTCGGTTAATGAGTCCATGCCATGCTTGATGCTTCCCAATTTGCATCAAAGCAAAGTAGTCATGATGAAGCCTATGATATGAGAAGGTTTTTGGGTTTAGGTTTCTCTTCTATTTTTGCATGGCAAAAGGTGGTGCCTCAAAAGAAAAGGGGCTTTAAGCCTTTAGACAATGGCCTAAAGTTTATGATGATGAAAAGGTTTGTTGATCGAGTACTGATCTTGGACCTAGCTTCCTTTATGGAGGTGAAAAGAGGTCTTTGCGTCGTCAAAAAGTTGGCTAAAAGAATGAAAAGAAGGGAAGATAACGCTAGCTGGTACCGGACCCTTTGATCAAAAGTCTCAATCTTTTCATACCCTCCTTTCACTCATTGGGGTCTTGGAATTAGGATTTGGTTAGCAAAAAGTGTATCTAAATGAGAAACAACTAATGATCAAAAGCATCACAAGTACGCTTAAAAACCAACCTAATGATGCATGAAATGATATGGCTTGTGGGTTATTCAGGAGACCTTTTTGAGTAGTTTTTTTAGGGTTTTGGGTGGGGCAAAGGTGTTTGCATGGCAGCAAAACCATTGTTGATGGCAACAAAACCATCATTTCTACCTAAGGCTTCTAAAGCTCTAACCTGAGACTTCAGAAACTTCAGATAATTTGCTGCTTCATCAAGCATGGTTGCAGTATCCATCTTACTCCCCCCTGGTACCAGGCGCTGTAAAACCCTCAATCTTTCACTAACTCTCTCTCTTCTCAGCCTCGCCGCAACTGTCTGCGGATCGCTTGATATTTTCACATTCTTTCTTTTAGGTTTTTCAGCCATCTCCTCTGCACCGAGGTTTACCGGCCTCATGGCCGCTGCCTGGTATATCATTTCCTTCACTTGCGCCATGGCCTCGGTATCCGGTTCAAACTCACCATCATGACCCCCAAAGTTTATACTCGAATAACATATCGAGTTCTTCTCAGATCGTTGCCTCTTTTGCTTGCTTGTACTTGCAAACGATATTTCGTACCCCTTTCTATTGATAAGAGGACAACTATTTGCCTGTTGGAGAAGGCTATATGAGGGGTGCTCATCTTCTTCTACTTTTCTCTTGTTCTTCCTTGGATTTATCTTAGATTGAGACGTGTGTGGCAGCGGCTCGGGGTTTGACGAGCTCTGCGAGGCCGTCTCCTCACGGTTTGAGAATTGGTTCCCATCAAAGGAACCACAATTATCTGATTCCCCAGATATGATGTTACTGCTGTAACTTAGGTTGCAAGGGTTTTCACTGCTTGAGAATATGGGTTCAAATAAATTACCATGCTGGTTTACCATGGGGACGGCAGCATTGGTGCATGGTAGGAGGGAAGGTAAATTTAGAGGAGGTAGATCACTTGATCCCCATGTGCTTGTCTCATGGAGGTTTTGTAACGAGTTGAGATCTGATATGGAACCCAAGTTGTGAGTAACAACCATGCCCTCAATTTGAGTATTTCTTTCTAGGTTGGAGCTTGCCGTCTCGCATGGCTGAATGTCGTGCACTTCTAAGCTTGTGGCGATTAGAGTTTCTTCAAGAACTGCTTTTCCACATATGTCACCACTGTAAAAGTATGCATTTGATTCAGAGAAGTTGTCGTATTGAATGCTCGATAGACATGCTGGAATCGTTGGATTTATCTCGCTTTGCATGTATATCGAATTAGGCCAATCCATGGTGCTTGTGAGATGCTATGAAAGCCTAAAATAAAAAAAATATATATATATAATCACGATTAGAATGAGAAGTATACATCAAACATATATAATTTATAAAAAATATTAATACTTAAAAAAAATTATATAGTTATTTAGTAGCTGATGGCCTAATGCTAAATTTGTCTTAATATGTTGGCATGTTCATAAATTCCAATTTTTATTACACCATTACTTTTGGAAGTAGTGCTCTAATGTTCAGCCTTATGCATAGCAAGTATATCATTAACCATTGGTTTTGGAACAAACAAGAATCTCAAAGACAAATTAAGAGATGCTAACAAATACACTCATTGAAAAAAAATTGAAAAAATAACCGCCAAAAAGGTATGTCAGGCAAGGTTTTATAAAGAAAGATCTAAAACATGGAACCAAAAGAGCTAGTAAAATAAAGATCATACCTTATTTTTGTAAGAATGGATGTTGCTTTCTGAGTTTCTGAACTTGCCTCACGGGTTAAAAATTAAAATTGCTTGAAGAGTAATGAAGCAAGAGAAACCAAAAGAGACATAGGCTAGCGTCAGAAGTACTGCAACCAAATCTATCTCTCAACTTGGTAGGAAGAGACAAGGCATATTAAATTCTCATGATCATCATCATCATCATCATGATCTCAAACCCAATGTCGCATGCGAACAGATAAGAGAAGGAAAGAAAGAAAAATTTGAGTTTGCTTTCTTTGCAATTGATTATACTCCTAGCTAGAAGTTGAGAGTAAGAGAAGGAAAGAAAGAAAGCTGCATGCAAGATGGTCCTCACTGAAGGTTGTACAACGCTCTTTTTCAAATTTTCTCTCTTCGGCTACTTTGAAAGAGAAACCTGATATACAACTTGCCTTTCGGAGGAGGGGACAGTTTGATGGGAAGAAGAGGGAACTTGAGAGAGAGAGAGAGAGAGAGAGAGAGAAAGAGAGAAGATGGGCAGCATATATATGAGATATGAGAATGAGTAGAGTTCTAAACAGGCGGTATATGAAATAGATTTATATATCTACAAGCTAGCTAGGAAATTAAATATGCAATAATTGTTTAATAATATGTAAGGTATGAAAAGGACTGCTCCTATGTTTTGTTTTTTTCTGTTTATTCCTTGGGTAGTATGCTATTTTTTTCCCAAGACTACCAACAGTAGGAAAAAGAGGTCTCAGAGTTTGGGCACCACCATTTTTTGTCAACAGCGTTCTTTAAGATTCGTACCAGAATAAAACAGACACTCAGATCTCATTCTACACCGTCCAGTACCGTATATATTGAATTTGAATTCTCTTCAAAGTTCAAGGCCCCTCTTTGTTTTCTTGGTTCGGGCTTAATTAAACTGATGCCTTCCTGTTGAATGAAATGATGATCTCATGATCATCATGACCGTACATAGGATGGTGCCAATTAATCAATGTCTTCCTGCCGACAATATTACTCAGTACTAATTGATTGAATGAGAGACTTCATAAACAAACATTAAAATCAAACAAACAAGTACTGTGCATAATGCCTAAGGCACAGGAATGAAGCTACATTTATTTCTTTTGTAGTGAGAGGGATACATGTGGGGTTGTCACTTTCTTTAATACTAGTTAATATAAAAGATCACTATATAGTTTTCTATTATACATGCATCTATTAAGTACAACAGTATATATATATATATATATATATATATAGATAGACTATGGTGAGTCGTTTTACTTCACGTCATATTTTCATTTTGAAAATCCAAACAACCGATCCGAACCGTTCAACATGTTCTAAATACTGAAATGTGCTTGGAGACTAAATTTTATATTTTTTGAAATTTGTTTACTATTTATTAAGCCACTTTGAAATCGCTGATCCACTGTGAACAGTAAAAAACAGTAAAAAAATTTCTGGACCACGGATCAACGATTTTCAAAGTGGCTTAATAAATAGTAAAAAAATTCCGAAAAATGTAAAATTTAGTCTCCAAGCACATTTCAATATTTAGAACATGTTGAGCGGTTCGGATCGGTTGTCTGAATTTTCAAAATAAAAATATGAGCGTGAAGTAAAAATGATCTCTTACTTCACACCTCACCATAGCCCAGCTCAATATATATATCATATTTTTTACTATGAATCTATGTGTCACAATTTGAATAAATCTGGTCTTAATTAAGGAAATATTGCAATAATATATAGTTGGTAGAGTTATAATGGTACAATAGTGTGCTATATCGCCGTGCCGAGATTGTCTTGCTTCCAGCTAATTATTTAAAATCTTTTAGTGATCCACTAAAAATAGTTAAAATTCAACTGTTAAATTAAGCCAATTTTATACACAGTATATTCAGCTGGAGAAAAGGCATCTATTATTTATTTTTTATATATATATAGCTTAATTTTGACAGCAATTGTTACAAAAGTAAAATAAATGTTTCGTGAAAACAAAGGTTTACTAAAATCATGAAAACTAATAATATCAAGATTTTCTTTTCCACAGAAATCAAGTTTTGTGGGGTTTTATAGAAAAAGAGGTTCATAAGACAATAAGAATAAAATGCTAGTGAAATTGAGAAGGTGTTCATCATGAGCAATCCGATTCGTATTTTGACGTGGATTGAACGGTGCAAAAAGCAGGGGGGACCCAGAGTGTTCCGGGGGGGGGGGGGGGGTGGGGGGGGGGGGGGGGGGGTGGTGGGGGCAGCTGCCCCCTCTGGACGTTTCATTTGTAATTCGAGTTAAATTTAGGGTTAAAATTGAAATAAATCTGTTGAATTTTGATTGGTAATTAGAATTATAAGTCAGAACATCAGAAATTACAAGTCAAAACATTAAAAAATATAAGTTAGATGAGTATTGTTTTTTGTCGAGTACCCAATTGGTTAATTGATTTAAATCCAATTAGATATTTAAACTCGATTAGATATTTAAATCCGATTCGATATTTTTTTGCCCTTCTGACGAAAATCCTGAATCCGCCCCTGACAAAACGTGAACTAAAAAAAATCCTTTACTTTATGAAAGCACAATAGCCCATCCATAGTTATATACACACATCTATCCATCTTGCTAATAATTAATCTGACCTTTGTATTCAAGAAATGCGGCTTATCTTTGACCTAAACAGTTGGTAACAAAGACTCCTAAGATAACAAGATTTAATTTGCTTCTAGGTTTTAAAACTTGTTGTGAACAACCAAAAGGAACTTGTTGTGAAAAGAGAGCAAAAAAATAGATCAAAATAACAGATCATTAATAGAGGTTAAGAAAAAGACAAATGACAATATTTGGCTATATCATCATTGCCTATATATCATTTTTCCATTGGTGGAAAGCCACAATCAAACAAGAAGTAAAAACAAAAATTGACATATGGCTAGGGCTATATAATGAGATGTTCAATCTACAAGGATACAAACAAGGATACAAACAATTTATCAATTCAGATTTAATTTTGCTTATATTACATATGTGTGTTTGTCTTTTTCTAGGTATGTGGATCGAGTTGATCTTTCAATGAATAGCTAGATTGCTTTTTTTTTAAAACAAGAATATATATATAGTAAAGAAACAGGAGTATATGGCACGTTTGAAGAACTGTGGCATGAGATAGATTTTTGAGCGGATGGATATATTAATAATAAATGATATTTTTTTCAACACGTTTGAAGAACTGTTGCAAGTTATGTATGATTAGATTAGGTAACAAGGATACATGTACCTCTCCTGTTTTAAGGAGAGGTCATGACTGATAACTAATAAGCGCCAATTTGCTGAGGGATATATTAGTTTAGTTAGTAATGCAATGCCACCCCCAATTCTCCATCATATTATTATTTCTAAGGCAAGACTTACTAGCTAGTTAGCTAACAGTCATAGTGACAAATGAATTATTCGGGTTCGGTTCGCGAGGTCAAAAATTAGTGATTTGGAAATAATTCGGGTATAATTCGAGAATGATTCGGAATTATCTGGACCAGAGATCTCAGTCCTATAAGAAAGCAAAAAAAAAAATGTTATGGGAAAATTCGTAAAATTCGCGAATTATTTGGGAATAATTCGGACAAAGTTTGGTCAACTGAATAATTCGGCGTTCAGTTCGTCATCACCAAAAAAATAAATTATTCGCGAATAATTCGCAAATCTTGTGACTATGCTAACAGCTACATATCTATATATATATAGAGAGAGAGAGAGAGAGAGGGGCTAAGATACAAACGTTTGTTCCGGCTAGGAACAAACGTTTCGATTCTCCGATTTTAAAAGTCCAAATAGTCGAGCCAAACCGTTACATATTCAATCTATATTAAAATGTGCTTGGAGACCAAACTTTATATTTTTTGGATTTTTTTACTATTTATTAAGATGGTTTGAAAATTATTGATTTTATTAAACTTCTGCACCATTGAAAAACAGTGATTTCGAACCAGCTTAATAAATAGTAAAAAAAATTCTAAAAATGTAAAATTTGGTCTCCAAGCACATTTTAATATAAATTGAATATCTAACGGTTTGGATCGACTGTTTGGACTTTGAAAATCGTAGAACCAAAACGTTTGTTCCGGAAACTAGAAACAAACATTTGTATCTTGGCCCCCCTCTCTCTCTATATATATATGAAATCTAAGATATCCTTTGGTATAATCGATATCAGTGAGTATTTTTTGCGCTACCGCAGGAGATAGAATAATTAAGTCACAACTAAATCGTAAGAATTTCAAACTTATTTGTAATATAGGAGAGATCCACTTTAAGATTCGTGCAAACGTATATATATCGAACGGTTTTGATCTAACTTGATTCCTGCAAACTTATATATATTAAACTTATATATAATCGCATATGACAACTTTCTAGGTATATTAATTGCTCCTTCAATTGTAATATTAATGTTTGTAAGATAAAATAAAATTATATTTTCACATGCTTAGCACTTGTAGTTCATAATAATCAAGTTGAATTAAACTATGGTTGAGACTTTCACTTTGTTACTTTAACTACTAGCTACAATCCAAACGAGCAAGAGGCTGTATTCCCTTTTCAGATCATACTCTGCCACACCGTTTTTTTTTTTCTTTTATTTTGTAATTATCGTCGATCCGAAAGGTTGCAACATGCATGCCTACATTCACTGTTTCTAATTGCTTTATTTTTTTTATTAGTAAATTAATTGAGATCGTAGCTTTTAAGAGATATCTAGCTAGCGCCGTAGCTTTTGCATACATACATTTCCAGCTACATATAAACAAATGAGTGAGTTTATGGTAATATGCATAGCAGAATTGGTCCGTACTACGGATTAATATTTTTGTTTTCAAAATCTTTATGGTCGATCCGAATCGTTCAATATGATTTCCATATGAGAATATACTTGTGGGCTAAATTTTTTAATTTTTAGAATTTTTTTACTATTTTTTAGATAGGTAGAAAATCACTGTTTTTGGATGGTCCAGAATTTTCAGATCAAGTAATTTTCTACCTATCTTAAAATATAGTAAAAAATTTGAAAAAATATAAAATTTAGTCTGCAAGTACATATTCATGTGGAGATCACGTTAAACAGTTCAGATCGACTATTAGAATTTTCAAAATGAAAATATAATCCGTGCTATGCATAGTACCATAGACTCACTCCAAACAAATTGATAGCAAAACATTCAAATGCTTTGTAGATAATATATATGTATCATCTCAGTTTATTAAAAATAAATAAAAAAAAGGAAGACGCCAATTCATGGAAGAAAAAGTCAAATGCTTTAAATGCCCGGTTACAAATAGCTAACAAGTTGTACAATTTGGCATTTTCTTCCGATCACTGTCGCCCGTTTTCTGTTTTGAGTTTTGACATTCTTTTTGGAGATGCACAATTATTCCTCTACTCAATGCACAATTCTTTTTAATTTGTAGATGCATATATACCAATTTTTGGTAATGTTGTTATTTTTCACAATTACGGTTTCCATTAATTAATTAAACATTTTTAGCTAGATAGGTGGGGTTTTGTCCAAAAAGTTTTGGACAAAGCTTCATACAAAGTCGTGTGTAAACTGTTCAATTTGTGTCAAAATTCATACAGACAATTAAGATTTACATGACCATTCAAATTTATTAAGTTCTAAATCCGTTCGCATGAATCTCAATGTATATCGGTCGCCACTAAATTTTATGTAAGTGCTCACTGTTTTGGATGGTAAAATTTTCTACTTTACACAAATGATACTTTTTTCATATATAAGACGTACGCATATTGATACGTCCTATCTCGGAGAGAGTAGGCCGTATGGAAAATGGGTTGGGCTCGTCCTGTCGCGGGATGACAGGCCAAGATGTGTATGGAGTTTGGAACTCTGGTTGGTTTGGAGATATTCGGACTCTGACCTATACGATATCTCTCTTAGCAAAAGTTTCGACTCTTGTTTAATGGGCCTTCTTGCCTTATATAGGCTGTCCATAACCGCTATGCCGCGCGGTTATGGGAGACTGGGCAGTTATGCAAACTGTATCGGCAGTTATCCCGCGCGGAGGCGGTGCAAGCCAATTTCGGGCTGAGCCTCGTGAGGCTTTACAAGGCTTTTTATTGGGCCTTGCTTGGATGGATCCTGGGCTTTTCATATTGATTCCGGGTTGGCCTCTTAAGAAGATCTGAATCCCGGTTCTTTCATGACCCGTAAAGAGGTAGTTTTAAGGGCCTTGAAAACATGGCCCTATCACATACGTTAAAAAAATAATTAAGATTAATGATAATTTGAGGATTCCTTATAATAAGTAAGATTATCTTAAATAAGTTAACTGAGATTCAAACCAAAATTGTTACTCTGTTATATAGCTACCCATAGATTTTATGAGGCAATTAAGCTAAAATATAACCTCCACTGCATGCTGCACTAACAAAATAAATGTGATTATATATGTTGTGCTGAAACCATGTTCTGTTAAATGAAACATCTGATCACTTCAAACTTTGTCCATAAAACAACTTAAATTAAGCACTGAACTCTATTTGTTCTCAGCCGGTTGACTCCATATCTATACATACAAACTAACTGTGTGATAAAGTAAATATTTTCTTCTACTGCCATTCACATTTTTTTTGTTAATATGGATAAACTTTTTTCTGATTTGGACTTAACTTTTGCTAATAGGGATGCTGTACTTGTATGTTGTTACTTTTGAATGGAAAAAAAAAAATCTGAGAAAGTAACTTGTTTGCAACAAATTTAAGATAATTGTGACTTGTAGGAGATAATTTGAGGTGCAAAATTTATTTGTTGATATGATAAATTCAGTGAAAAATAGTGGTATGAAGTACCACATGGTCATTTTTTAAATAATCTCAAAAGTGTACAATCAATTATTGTTACAAACATAAATAACAACCTAATTTTTTTTCCAAACGACCTTGATGCTTTCAAAATTAAGAAAGCAAAACAAATACAACCCTTATATCTTCTCTTCTCACACAAAATGTTTCAAAAATAAATAATCAACCTGCGTTTAGTTTCTAATCTGTGAGTATCCGCGAGAATAAAAAATTATTATTATTGAGAGTAAGCCAACATAATTTGTTATTCTCAAGGACATCACTATTACTGATGGTATCATCCACGGTAATACCGACGATGTTAAGCATTTTTACCTTCACGTTAATTTTAAAAAGAAAACATGAAACGCGCGTGTAAAAGAAAATTTACACAAGGGGCCACTAGATTACCATGTTTTAGTCAATAATCACTATTTCTATTTTTTTTATTGGCAAGTAAAACTTCATATTAAATATTAGTGATTTTAATATATTTAAAAATTGCTTCTAGACTGATCAAGTGTATTAAATGGAGGTGGAGGTCCAATTTGGAACACCCTTATATAGAGTGGAAAAAATGACACGGTGGAGCCGGTTCTGTCACGGAATGGCACGGTTACAGCACGGAACGGCACTGTTACAGCATATAACGGCACGCGTGTCAGTTACGTGTCGTGACTCGCGTGTCCCGTGCCGTGACCATTCGCGTGCCGTGCTCATCTTTTGAAACTTTGGCACGGCACGGCACGGCACGTAGTCATGCGAGTCACGTGTAATTAGGACCATTAGATATTGATTTAATGGTGAATCTTGAATAAACTAACCTAAATTATGATTAAATTGTCACGCGAGTCACGTATGATCACGGCACGTTTAGGCACAGCGTGACTCACGTGGCGTGACCACCTCTTGATATTTTGGTCACGGCACGGCATGACACGTGAAAAATTAACTTGGTCACGGCACGGCGTATTAGTCACGACACGGCACGTTTTTTCCACTCTACCCTTATGTAAGGACCACGGACAATTGCCTTCTATTACCAAATCAGCAAATAATATAATTACTTGATTTGTTGCTAATAGTTATTCATATATTTTGAACTTGTCATCATCTTACAAAATTAAAGAAGAATTTTTTATTTCCTACTCACATACTTTATTTCGGAAAATGAACTATTTCTCGATTTTACGATCTATTTGTGGCGAGAACATTTGAAAAATCTACTGTTCTTTATCTTAATTATAAAATTCATTTTTTAGAAACTAATTTTCATCCTTTATAACCTTATTCGCAATATTGACACAAGAATTAGATGGCCTTGTAGATAAAACAAATTCATAGCAGTGATGCTGGTATCATTACATACTTTTTACACCCAAAAAAAAAATATTTTACAAACCTCGATGCGCAATAAAGAGATCCAAAGTCTATATGCTTTACCAGTTTCCAAAAAAAGGACAAGTATTTTTACAGTTCTCAATTCAGTTTTCAAAATTTTCATGATTTTTGTTTGGCAAACTCAGACACTGCCCAATTTAATTAGATGAGAGAAGGTAAGAAAAAGGAGGCGGCTCAAATTTTGAAATTTCACCATACGTAGGTGACCGAACTATTGATTCGATACTTTCTAATTTTGAAAAAGAAAAAAATCATGAATTTGTTTCCTAATAAATCAATTTTTAATTTATAAAAAATTGCGGTTTTATTGTTTCTTTTTAACGCAACATAGCAAATGTGAAATGTTCTAGAAAAACGAGAAAGTAAAAGGGACCCACTTCTGTTGCAGGCGTGTGGGACCCACCCATAATGAATGATTGGTGGGGATCCCTCCCAAACCGTCCCGTAGCGCGGGTCCCGCAATTTCGGCTACAATTTCCATTTCTGTTTCATCTGCTGACGTCACTAGCGGCCAGAACCGGCTCGCATTTAATGCGCGGAGAGTGAACCGAGCGGTTCGTCTCGACCCGATCCGTGGTCCCAAACCGGTCCGTTGTGGCAGCTGGTGGGGTTCGGTTCTGGTGGGGTGACTCGTGGGTTGGGATCGAGGTTGCCGACGTGTCTAACGCTTATTGGTTTTCACAAGCGGCTATCGCATTGTCTCACATGGGATCGGGCTCATTTCTGGGACCATTGGCAATACTTTCTAGTTTCTACTATTTATTTATTTTGATGGCTGTTTCTTGGTAGTAGTTTATAATTAGAGCTAGAATTGGTCAGATTGCACGCAACTTGTGAATTAAACAGTGGTACTGGTACAGTGGTACAGTCGAGAAATGAAAGGATCTCTCATCTCTGCCACAGGGTCAATGATCCAATAGTACTAGATCTGGATCGGAGTGTTTGTACAGAACACATATATAGATGTCAGTTACATGCAATGCATTACGCCTCTTCAAGTCAACCTTATTATATATACTGCCATGGCCCATGGGTACAACATGTCAATGAAGATAGAAATATCTCTCTACTTTTATGTTGATGTTGACAGTTTTTTTAACTAACGCGGACGGTGATGTCAACGGATCCTTAGATTTTAGATGAAAAAAATATAATGAAGTTACCTAATTTGAAATAAATGAGGATTAATTATAGTAACCATCAAAGTGATATATTAAAAACTTATCCCTATTATCAGTGTAGAGCCTAGCTAGATGACCCTGTTTTAATGCTGATTCAATTTTCACAAGAGACGGACATCAAAAAATATAGATTAAAGAGTTTACTTTATTTATTTTTTTAAATTAAAAAGATCAATGTAACCTCAGTGTGCTCTCTGTTTCAGAAAACCTCAAGGTTTAACACTGAAACTTCATATAAGCAGTGGCTGGCTAGCTAACTCTTGATCAAGTACTGTGTATGGTGTCATATATGAATGGGATATTATACCTAGTAGAGGTAAGAGGTGCATGTGCATCTACACAGCTCAATCTGTGTAAAGCATGGATATTACAATGACAATGCATCTATATTCCTAGGACTAGTCGTTTTTGCATATATAGCCTCTTGCAAGTACTGTTTCTATGAGAGATACATCACTACTTGTTTTCTGTTTTTTCACGCGTTCAGCTCGGCTAATTGCCGAGTTATTGAGACATTAATTTATCAAGAGATTTCTTCCTTCTACCACATTATTATTGGACCACCGGCTTCTATCACCGTCGCAATCAAGCTGTCTCTCTCGCCCTTCGGCACGGGTCTCTGTTAATGCTCACTAGTCATTACCCCCCCTTCCTTTGGATCCTCTCCAACTCTACTGTCCTAATTGGAGACTATCAGATACAAATTTAAAACATTTCAAATACAAATTTATATATATTTTGATTTGATATGGATGATCCAGACAATGATTTCTCTACAGTTGGAGAGTAGCAGAAAACTTGCCAGCTCCCTTCCCTCCTTTTCCTCGTCCCATTCAACAATATAAATGTCACCTTCTTTATTTCTCTCTATAGGATATTATATATAATTTAACAATATTAGATACATTATTTTAATAATGCTGTTGTATGATACAAATAAAATATAGAATGGATCGATATGATACATCCACATCAAGATGAGGTTAATAGATCCACCAACCTCCAACCATCTTAATATGATGTGAAAGTACTTTGGCACCATCCTAGGAATGAAGGGGATTAGATTGGTATCCTACCAAAATTCCTGCCTTCCCGAAACTAGAGAGATCACAGTATGATTATACAACCAATACAGTGAAAGTGAAGGCAATTGTCTCGCCACAACAATACATTACAACATTCAAAGTAAAGTATACACAACTAAGACAAAAGTTACTATCTTTATGGCATGTAAGATTTTAAGAGGTTGGTTGACCTATCAATTGGCAAGTCAAATGTTCACTTTAATAATGGAAATGGCTAGGCTATATGAAGTAAACTTCTCAGTTATTGGATGTATGCATTAATTGTTTGTGTCAATTTGAATGATCTGGGAGAAAGATTTGTTGAAAGAGAGAAATATTAATAGAGGTGGTCCATGATAAGAGGGGCATCCAATAAGAGAGGGGCCACATAGTAGGTGCCAAGTCAAGAGATTTGGAGGTCTGATTCTGATCAGGTCAGATCAGCTCAAATCTATGCTAATTTCCGCATAGCCCCACATATTGCTCCGACCATTAATGGCTTCTAAGCTCCTCTCCAATTGTAAAGAGTTCATAAGACAGTTAACTGAAACTGGACGCTTCACATTACTCTTCGACCTAAAGTATACCGAGAACCTTTAATAAAAAAATATGTACTAAAATGATCATTGAACATTTTTGAAAAATCGAGTTAGCTCCTGAAATATCAAAAGCACAAATTAGTATTTGAATTCTCAGGAAAAAAAAACAGGAAGTTGATTTTCCAATCTCTTTCAAATTATACAAATTAATCCTTCCGACTTGGCTCCTTTTTTTAAATCTTAAAAGACAAATTTGATTTAAATAGAAGTTTTGAGGACCAATTTTGTCATTTTTTCAGAGTTCAAACAATTTAACTTTATATTAAAAGTTCAAGGACTGATGTTTTGAACTAATTCACGAACCAAAACCTAACTTTTCCATTTTACAAATATATTTCTTGAAAATAATCAGGATGGAAGATGGAACAAACCAAGTCATTGCAAAAGAGAGGAAAAGAACTTACAATTGCTATTAGATACAACAAATTTTATCATAAATGCTTAGTTGTCGTCATAAATATCATCTCTAACAGCAGCTCTACAAACCCAAACAAAGTAAAAAAGAAACTACCTGGGCACAAGCTCATGTACAAAATGTGTACAACTCAGGCCTACTAATGATGAGTTGTTGTTCAAATACTAACAGGTTAAGAGCCAACTTCCTTTGTTCCCTGAGTTTTAGTAAGCTATAGTGAATACTTCTCCTCTTGAACCTGCATCCATAGCATCATATACAACTCTAATTTTTCAAAATTCTTAGCTAATTTTTTAAATTTTTTAAGGGTGGGAGAGAACTGAATCAGGTGGGATTAAAATTAAGATAATTTACAAACAGCCCTCTGACCTTTCGCATATTACTGAAAGGTTTGAACTATACCAAATGACCTTCAAATGTTTTAGCAACTGAAAGAATACCAAAATCTAGGTATGAACATCATTGCCTTTTAAGTTGGTGATTAAAAAACTCTTTAGGTAATTTGAAAAGATATAAAAGAGAATAACAGAGTAACTCCCCACCACTTCCCTGAAAATTCCCACAATTTCCTGTTTTGGTCCCTGAAGATTGGAGTGCACATTTTGGTCTTGTGATCACCTTTCCTTTCAAAAAGGTAACAGAAATACTAGTCCATGTTTATGTTGAAAAATCACACTATGGCAGCCAACTACTTAGTAATTAAATATTATATGATAATAAATTTAATATCACTAATCATTTTGATAAAAATGGGGTCAAAATAGAAATCCACTACATAAATTATGGGGGTCAAATTAGATTACCTAACAATACCTTTTTTTATTCACAATAAAAAAATTTATTGCAAATCAATTAATTTTTTTACTTACATGTACACACACCCCTGTATGCATCAGATTTTGTCATTATGCACTAACTTAGTGCAAATTGAAATGTCCAGGATCAGATTTATCTAACGGGCATCTGCAGTTTACTTGAATACTACTAATTATGTAAATGAAAGACATACATCGGTCGTAGATTTCTTTGGCAAGGGAAAGGAAGGCTTCGGCATCCTCTGCCATTTTGGAGATTCGCTCAGCATTTTTTGCGGCCTCTAAAGCAAAATAACACTTGGCCTCGGCATCGGCTATCCTGCTAGCTGCATTTTTTGCCTCTTCTTCAATGGGATCCACCACACCCCCATGTACTCTTGACAGGCTGTTGTTGGATTGTCTGCTGATGTTGTTTTGTAGCTTTCGGTGTTGTTGAGTTGGGTCCTTTTGCTTTGGGACCGGCGTTTTTATCCCAAAGGATGCTTCTTTCAGACGATAAGCCTTGCCAATCTGCTTTGTTTTGAGTTAATCATTATCTAGTGTTCTAAGTTCTGGATCATGATGTACCAGTTTGGCAATATATTGGATGGTTCAAAACCTTACTTTTTCAATTTTATTCTGTTGGATGAGTCGTCTTAATTTGGAACTGAGAAGCCGCCTAAAGTTTTCTGGTACTTCATGTTTTAACTGCATAAAGGAAAAAGTAAGAAAACAAAAATGGACCCATAAAATTTTATAGTCAGAGAGGGGGTTATTAAAAGTGCACCTCAATGAAATTACAGATGGTACCAATTTCTGATCCATTTGGTTCAGTCGACTTCAGTGAGGAAAGAGCATCCATGATTATGGAATTATACCTGATGTTGACCAAATTAGATATTCCACATAAACAATAGTAATTTACTTACTATGACATATTGAAATTATACTGGTAACCTCTCTCCAATATAATGCTTCTATCTCTCCTCCCTTTTACTTTCTTTTATTTTTATTTTTTAAATGGCACAAGGCCACTTCTTTCCATCAATCCAAGTAATGTAGCAATTTTATAAGCACCTCATCAGCTAGCAAGGTATTAATCAAACGGAAAATAGATACAAAAAAACAAACTTGTCAGATGAACCCTATTTCCCAAGCTAGCAAACCTCAGTATCAACCAATGAAGCCACAATGAGGCAATTATGCATCATTCAATAAAGGTAATTTTGTAAAAAGAGAAAAAGAGAAGGAGAAACAAACTTAGGTTTCTTGGCAGGGTCAGTGACTTCACTTCTTTGGAGAGAGGAAGGAAGAGAGAGGATTGGCATATTGCCTTGGCCACTGCTGCCAGCACCTGATGATGGCCTTTGGGGAGATGATAGTAATTTTAATTTTGGTGTTCTTATCTTCTCTCTCGAACCTAATCCACTGAAGCTTACACTCATATTCCTCCATTTATCCTGATCAAGTTCACTACCGCATGTTAAGTATTCGATTTGAGCACAAAAATAGAAAAGCATTCTTATTTGGTAACAAGATCTAAGATCAGACAAAATCTATACAACGAACCTCAGTGATTAATAAATAATAAATTAAAGCTTTAAAGACTTCCCTAATTATTTCCATCAATCTATCTGGTATACATTATCTAAATTTTGAAGTTGTAAACACCTATTGAATAATCAATCGCATGCAGCTGGAGCTGGACTAACAAATTCTTCCCCAATAGCCCGAGTGAAAAGAATAATTGCCAGGCTAACTACAAGAAAGTACAAATCCTGAGAAATTATGATGATTAAACCTTGAGATCAATGTTAGATCGAGAGGCAAGCAAGTGAGAGAACTCGGGGTCTTTCTGTATGTTGCGCCACTTCCCTGCGCCATGTTTATTTACTCCGGCCTTGAGTGCTTCTTCCTCCTCTGACGTCCACTTTTGCTTTGGAGCTCCCATTTCCACCTCCACCTTTCTTTCCCTCTCTTCTGTTTTCTACTCTTGCTATCAAAACCCTAACCCTAATTTGGCGTAAGAGGAAGGGTAACTCATATTTGAAGTTTTAACGGAAATTCCATCTATACCCTTCTACAATTTTTAATTTCCGTATTCTTTTTTTTTTAAATTCCAATCCAACATCATTAGAATTTCCATCCTCAAAAAACCCTACAACATGTAACCAATCAATCAAGATTAATATAACATAAAGACACTGTTCTAAAACCAATTAAATATGGATTTGAACCAAGAAATTGTGTGCCGATAGCCCATAGACTACTATCTATTTGAATCACAAAACTTTTTTTATTTGTTTGTTTTAAATTGTTTTGTTTAAATTCAACTCTCAATCAGGTATTGAACCCACAAAACCAATTTTACAACAAACCCTATCATTTACTTTATTTGTACTTTTTTAGAATTAATTAATTTAGTAAGAAGTAATATCTCCCGTTATCTTTGGATCGATACCTATATTACTACAATAATATGTTGTATGCTTGCAACTGACCTATTATTGTGTATTAAGGTTTATAAATTTAAAAGTAAAAAAGTGTATCAAATTGACCCATAATTCAATACCAAAAATACACAACAGCACATAATCCTATCGAGTAGTATAAACGAGTGTCGATCCACAGAGAATAAGGTCTAAGGTCTTGAGCGATTAAACCACAATCTTTCGAAAGGCTAGACAAAATCTGAAATCAAAGAGTTGTTGTTGTGATCAATATATTTGGCGAAAATTAAAAGTAAGTAAATTAAAGATAGAGATGTGAATTTCTAGGATTTTGGCACACCGTTGTTATTTCAATCCGCTTTGATTCTTACCTTATTTGATGTTGATTTTCAGTTATTGTATGAGGATTTATAATCTAATTTAGTGATTACTGCTTTCACAAATAACCACCCTACTAATCAAGAGATCTCGTTAAAGCTTGTCTTGACTAATGCAATGAGATATGTGACTAGCCCAAAGGTCGCCTTCACTTGCCTAGGTTCCTCGTCTGGTATTTTGGGTGTTCCTATGATAAGGCACGACAATGCGACATTCGTCTACGAATGTTGAGACTCTCATGTATACTTTTGTTGATCCAACTAATTGTATCCCCGGTTAGGTTTTCACACACTAGTCTAGTATTTTTATTCTCTCTTATCCCATTTCGATTAGCCTAATGATGATGATCTCTCATGTGTGGCCACCACATGATGATCTAGACTAATAAAACAAAATCAAGTAAGATAGAACACAAAACGCAAAAGCAATCGAACAACAAAAGACTAAATAATGAGCAAATAAAAATATATATCAAAGTATTATGAGTAACAAGGTTTACTGCCAACCCTAAGAATCTAAACTTAGCCGCGGAACGACATGTTTACAAAGAGATAAGAGAAAAATACAACCATACACGAAGTACCCTCCTACTTAGTCTCTACATACTCCTCTCTTCTCACTTAATGAAATAATCTAACTAAAACTACAAAGATGTGAGATAGATCTAAAGGGTGTGATCCCTCCAAGTGGGGAGATGAGTTTCCTTCAGTTTGAGAGGCTTATATAGACTCCCCATAGGTCTAGAGACGTCTTTATACTTGCCTCTCAAGTACTGGATAAGTTCTGGACAGTTTGGAGTTGAAAACGTGTCATAACTGTTCACAGCGTCGGTACTGAATACGGTCCGTATTGGCTAATAGGGACCGTATTGAGGTCCTTATAGTAGTTCATATTTTGTCCATAACTCGGTCATACGAACTCCGATTGAGGTGATTCAAGTTTTGTTGGAAACTAGACAATAAGATATACAACTTTCATGAAGGGACTAAGTTCCAGTTCAGAATGTAGAAGGCTCAGGAATTTATCCAAAGTGAGTGTTCTTGTTTTCTCTCCAAGATTTAGCCATCCATCACAAAATTGGCGAAATGGTCCATGGAGGTGATTGGAGGCCAAGTAATCTGATCTAAATACAACTGGCGTAGTTATTCACTAAAGAGCGTCTCAGGTACGGTCCGTATTGGTTAATTACGGACCGTACTCCCACTGTGTCGCTGAGGAAGTTAATGCGTATTCGGTCATCTTTGGCCCTTACTGAGGCTCTGGTCCGTATTGGCTAATATGGTCCTTACCAGAGCCTTAGCCGATGAGCTGCGCTATTCTGATCGACCCGATTCTTGCTCCAAATGATGTAAAATAGTCCTAAAACATATTTTCTGCACTAAAACACAAAGTAGGGCAACAATAACATTTTTCATGGATTAATTAAACATAAATGTGAGAAAATAAGACAAAACCTAAGTCAAAATTCTACATAATTCACTATCAATTTGAGCTTGATCAGAGCCCCTTAATGCCCTACAAGCGGGGAAGTCACTCGACTATGACAAGGGAGAACTAAAGTAGATCTCCACACTATTGAACAAGAACCAACACTCTAACTAAATCTAGAGAAGATTTGTTAAGTGGATTTGAGATTATCAATGGAATTTTGAAGTTTTAGCTCTCTCAAAGAAGGAAGCTCTCAAGAACACAGAATTAGTGCTATTTGAAATTTAGGGGCGGCTTGCTTGAAACTTGAGTGAGAGTATTTACTTTATTTATAAAGGGAGCTCCAGTCTAGGTATTTGAACTATTCCATTCAAATGGTAAAACTTATGTTCGAACGGATAGTTCAAATGTGTTGCAGTTAGGGTTTCGCCTTTTTGAACTTTACCCTTTCCGTTCAGTACATTTAGGTCCATACAGAACGGATAGTGTATTTTCCCCAATTCTGTGTTTCTCAAGTAGCGTACAGTACGGATGGTATTCGTTCAGAACGGAACACCAAGGAGAGTCCTCTAACTTGAAACGGAACATTCTGTTTCAAACGATAATTAGACGGAATAATTCTTCCGTACTTCCATGCTTCATAAACGTATCAATCCGGTACTGTGTAAATACATTCCGTACTGAACGGTTTGCTTCTGTACCGAATGGATAGTTAATGAAATCAACAATCTCAAATTTACTTTACTGATCTATTTGATATTACAATCTATATTCTTGATCTTCGTAAAGTCTTGTTGATTTTATTGGTTCTTCAATTTTAATCTCGCAATTATGATGTTCTTGAACCTGCAAACTCACTCATACAATGAAATCGTTAAATTCAATCATTGTATGTTTTCAAAATTAGTCAAATAAGATAATTAAAAAATTGCATAGAACAACAGTAAGTTCAACGTTGCCCCATGGTATAAGACATAAGTTAATTAACATACAGATTTTGAGAAAAGGGAGGTAGCACAATTAGCTAGAAGAAAAGTTCTAAAACTTTTGGTTACCCAAAGATCAAGAGTTTGATTCCCTCTCACAACTTTGCAGCTTCTGCGAAGATTTGAAAAAAAAAAAAAAATACATATTTTATTTTTAGCAATTCAGAAATTCAAATGAATTTATGTTCACAATTCTACCTTAATAGCACCACCGTTGAAAATAATGTGCATGTGAAATTGTGATATTTTATTTTACGCATTAGAAGTTTTGCTCTCTTATTTGAACGAAATAACTTCAAGACTTGTGATCACGGGCGGATCCGGTAAAATCAGGAGAGCAACTGCATTTTCTTAGGTTTTGAAAAGTAATTTTGATTTGATAAGTTCGGATTAATTTGTTCCTCCTGGAAATTAATATTGTCTTTCTCTGTTGTTTTTGACTTTTTGTTGTTTTATTATGTAAAAGATTATTTTTATTATTTTTTATTATGTAAGAGATTATTTTTATTATTTTTTTATCTAGTACCTGATTAGTTAATGAATTTGAACTCGATAAGATATTTGAAGTTAATTAGTTAATGAGTTTAAATCCGATTCCTGCTCCCACCCTAGCAGAAATCTTGAATTCGCTTCATATTATATATTTTGTTATTTAGCTTTAATTAAATTATATACGTGATTGTGATTACCCGGCTAACACTAGTACTTCATTCATAAACCATTATAGCATTTAACTCTCTAGTTATTAAAGCATACATAGAGATAACGAAGGTGTTCGGCAAGTTGGGTAGGATTAAATTTTAAGTTTCGCTAAGAAAGAAGTATTCGGCAACAAAAAGTTAAAAAAATTGATACTTAACTTTTTTAGGAGCCTTAAGTACTTAAGTCATGTATATTGACTCCTTAAATATTTGAACAAGCTTAAAAATGTGGACAACAGAAAATTTGAGAAAGTGATTTTAAGCTTTACAAATGAACAAGTGTTTGTCAAAGTTTAAAACTCTTTAAGTCTTCTAAGAAGCTATAAGGAGCCTAAGGAAGGTGTGCACTAAGTTGAAGTAATGCCAGGTAGAGTGGGAAAAATGGCACGGCGGAGCCGGCTCCGTCACAGAACGACACGGTTACGGCACGGAATGGCACGACATGCGTGTTAGTTACGTGTCGTGACTCGCGTGTTCCGTGCCGCGATCATTCGTGTGTCGTGTCTATCTTTTGAAACTTTGGCACGGCACGGCACGTGAAAGATTTAGTCACGACACGGCACGACACGTAGTCACGCGAGTCACGTGTAATTAAGACCATTAGATATTGATTTAATGGTGAATTTTGAATAAACTAACTTAAATTTTGATTAAATGGTCACGCGAGTCACGTATGGTCACGGCATGTTTAGACACGACGTGACTCACGTGGCGTGACCATTTGCATGTCGTGATCGCTCCTTCACATTTTGATCACGGCACGGCACGGCACGGAATTTCCACTCTAATGCCAGGTTTGACTTGAATAGTAATGCAAGGCTTTTAGAGTACAAATTCAATACTTGTTTGCCTAAGAGGGAGATCGAGTTTACGATCTAGCTAGTTGAGGTTTTTCATATTGTGTGTAGCCGTGGATGTATCCACTAGGAGAGCAGCTTGGGTCTGATGCCCATCGGATCCAAAGTGGGTTCGATGGGCTCTCTGACCGTCCGATATGCTTTAACATTCGTGCGCACGAAAATTAAAGCAGACACGAAAGTTCTGGTGTGAATCTTAAAGCATATCTGACTGTCAGAGAGCCCATCGAATCCACTTTGGATCCGATGGGCATCGGACCCAAGCTGCTCTCATCCACTAGAATCTAGCCCGAAATTTTTATTGTTACCACACAAAAAAATCAAAATTAATTCGTTACCACCCCGCTGACCCTTTATTGAATACTACCACCCCCGCTAACCCAGTTACCGCACCAAATTGGCTGGTGCGCGGACTGGGTTAGCGGGCCTGTGGGCTGAATGGATTTTTGGGTTTTAGGGTTAAGGTTAAGGTTTAGGTTTAGGGTTTAGGGCTGACTGGATTTTGGTGTTTATTTTTATTTTTGTAACGGGTGTCTGAAAATTCTGTTTTATTTTTAACGATGTTCATCAGACGCAAGGCAGCAGGCAGGTAAATAACGTAAAAACTAATATGTTAAATTGATTGCGGAAGAACTAAACAACAGAAAAACAAAACAACATAAGAACTAATATCAAAATAATATCGAGATAACATCCAAATAACAAGAACTAATACCGAAATAATATCCAAAAAATAAACTACAACAAGTAACTCTATCCTATCTGCTCGAGGGTGTCCACGGCTTCTTCTCTCTCCTAATTCTCTTACCTCGCCCCTCCTCCTGACGCTCCCTCTCCTCCAGCGATGTGTACTGTCGTGATGGCTGTGGTGGGGTCTCCTCATGTATCTCCCCAAAAAGTGTCTCCTCGTGTGGTCCCTCATCTGCACCAGGTTCGAAAATAACCTCACGCTCTGTAGAGTACACGGGTAAGCGGAAGACATCCTGCTGGACAGCTGCTGCACTGGACTGTGGGAGTGGCGTCTCCTGTGGGAGTGGCGTCTACTGTGTGTAAAACGGAGGAGAGTCTATATCCTGCGTGTAAGCCCCGTACTGAGAGCCCAGGTGAAACTTAAAATCTGAGGTAGGGTCCTGCTCGTCGTACGGATCTCCGCGGGGTATATCTCCCTGAAACAAATAGATAATTAGGTTTCACAACGAAGATGATTATAAAAATAATTACAAAAATATACGTACCGCTGCAAGCCCAGCAGCCTCAAATGCGGCCTCAGGAGTCGCTGCCTCGTGTAGGTCTGAGAAATCCGGCTCTGGCGTGCTCATAGGCTCCGCAGAATCGGCATCGTCCATGTCTTTCAAATCTTCATAGCGGGGAAGATCTGAAAGCCTGAGAACCCTCTCGAGCTGATCCTGGTACCCGGCGACGACGACAGGCGGTGCAGCGGAACACAACAACTTCTTCCCGATAGCCTTCCAATCTCTTGTGACGGCGTATCTTGCACTCCTAAGCACTTGCTTGATGTTCATGAGTACCTGCGAATTAAAATAAAACAAATTAGTTCGAATTGCAAATGAATTTTCATAATTAGTTCTTAAACCCAAAAAATTAAAGACTTACAATCTGTGCAGCCGGGCCAGCGCAGGGAATGAAGCCATACTCGTCACTAACCGTGTCGCGTCGTATGTGGAGCGGCTTCGTGTTCATCTCTATGATCTGACCATGCAAGTACACCGTGAAGGCATAGTACTCCTGATACCAACTGCGATAGGTCTGATAGTATAATGTATCGAAAGTATACGACTGGAGATCGTCAGGGATCCTGTCGCCCATCGCCTCAAGCTGAGTCACATAATCGGCGTGCACGGTCCGCCAATTCTTACCGCTGGTAGTGGCCAGTTCTTTGTGAAGCTCGTACCACTTGTCCTTGGAGATGGGATCCGGGACGGGAAAGGGCTGACGCATACCGAACTGACGCATCACCCGTCCAGGATAGTAATGCTCGACAAGCTGGTAGAACACAAGTGGTACCTGCAAGTACATAAAAATAAATAATCCTATGTACGTAATAAATAAAAGTGATGCAAAACGGGAATACAATAATAATGCAAGGGTTACCTGAGCAAACCAGAACTAACGCTGCTAGAGGCATATATGAGGCAGGTCATGAAGGAAGGAGTGAGGGACAGCATCATCGTCATCAACCTCGACACGCTCGTCGTACGGTCGCCAGCAGACGTGTCTTTCAGGAGTCATCTGCTCGAACTGACTCCGGAAGAAATCAACACCCATAGGTCTACCGTGCGGGGTCTGGATGTACGTCTTCCTCGAGCACCACTTCTGCGCGTAAGCCGGACATGTAATCCTGTTGGGCTGCCCCCAAGCTGGAGCCCAACCTCTCACTCGTGGCTGTGGACGGCCGAACGGGAACCTCGTCCACGACCAATGCATCAGGAGACCAGCTGGACCGTAGAAATTGTGCTTGTTTGTCTATTTAGGTACAAGTGACAGTTAAAATTCTGGTTTTTTTGTGTAACCATTTAATTATTCAGATTTAATTTCAAAATAATTTATACCTGGCATGCGGTGCACAAACCCCGATATAGACATGCCAATACCGCTGCACCCCAGTTCATCTGTTTCGGCTGGGCCAAGTCCCTCAGCCACTCAAGCAAACATCCAGGGACAGTGGCCCCCGATGAATCTGGGAACAGCCAGCAAGCAAACAACTCCATGATGTAAGCCCGGGTCCACCGATCTACCGTCTCAACATCAGCATCCGCGTCTAGGGCTCCACTGTCAATTCGAACAAATTTAGTGAAAATTGCGAAAAATAGACATCAAATAATTAATTTTATAAAATAAATGTTACCTGAACCGCTCCCGCATGTGTAGTAAACTGATGTCATTCTTCGAGAAGACGTACCCCTTCTTAGTCGACCTCTGCTTCATCAACCCGTCTCCCAGCAGGTCGGTGACGAGCTGCGTGAAGTCTTCATACTCCACACCTGTCACCGCCTCTCCAGTAATGGGCAGACCCCAGAGACAACTCACGTCCTGGAGAGACACCGTAATCTCTCCGACGGGCAAGTGGAAGGTGTGGGTCTCCGGCCGCCACCTCTCGACCAATGCAGATATAAGAGCGACATCTGCATTTAAGTCACTGAGCCGTGACACATGCCACAGACCCAGCCTCTGCAACGCGGGTGCAAATCGAGGGTCGTAGAGGATATTCATCTGGTTGTTCCTCGTCGACGTCAGAGTATGAGTCTGCATTTAATTTCAAAATAAACACAAATACAATTTATTATTTTATTCAAATGAAAATGTATATTATTTGCAAGTGGTATAGAGATGTAAACTTACATATGAGTTTCTGATCTTGTGCTCCTTGTACGGGAACCAGCAAACAGGACTGATATACTCGGTCGTCAAATGCGGAAAGACAGTCCGGGCTAACACTACATCCAACTCCATATCATCATGAGGCATACTGGTGTGCTTGGTGCCGCTGGATGACGCCATACTACAATTTGGTGCATTTCTAGTCAAATTTGGTGCATTTCTACTCTGTTTGGACACCATTCTAAATATTTAATACAATTCTACTCTATTTGGACACCATTCTAATTATTTAATACAATTCTACTCTATTTGGACATCATTCTAATTATTTAATACAATTCTACTCTATTTGGACAACATTCTAATTATTTAATACAATTTTACTCTGTTTGAATATATTTTGGACACCATTCTAATTATTTATTACAATTCTACTCTATTTAGATCTATTTTGGACACCTATACCAACTATCTACTCTACAAATAAATAAATAAAAAGGTAAAAAAAAAAAAACTCACTTTTTTACTGTTGGGCGTGCGCGGAGTGCGGTTTGCGGAACAAATGAGCTTCGCGCGGCAATTATACGGTAAAAAGAGTGCTCCGCTAACCCAGTCCGCGCACCAGCCAATTTGGTGCGCGAACTGAGTTAGCGGGGTGGTAGTATTCAATAAAGGGTCAGCAGGGTGGTAACGAATTAATTTTGATTTTTTTGTGTGGTAACAATAAAAATTTCGGGAATCTAGCTATCACTATTTTTATACCGTTTTTATTGATTTCCTTTATCACTATTAAAACTATTCAATCCAAACAATATTCCCGCTAGCCGAATAGCAAATATTCCGTGATTTTTATTTTTACCCCAAAAAAAATATATTTTAATATAAATAATTAGGTTTTTAAAATATTTTATTTTTACCCAAACCGCTAGAAATCCTAGCGGTCCGAATTAAAAATTCGGAACGCTAGGATTCCTAGCGTCCGGAATTTTTAATTCAAACCGCCTAACCCTACCCGTGACTTTCTGTGGTAATACAGTTATCCGATTAATCCGAATAATTAATCACAGAGAGAAGTATATTTATTAGTTAAGATCAAAATTTATCCGATTTTCAAATAAATAATCAGATTAATCGGATTAAACTTATCAACTGAATAGACTATTAAACTATTAAACTTTCAAAATTTATTTAGACTATTAAACAATAATTAATTTTGAAAATCCAAACCGTTCAACATGTTCGAAATATTGAAATGTGCTTGGAGACTAAATTTTACATTTTTTGGAATTTTTTTACTATTTATTAAGCCACTTTTTCAATCGTTGATCCGGTGGTCCAGAAAATTTTACTGTTTTTTACTGTTTACCGTTGGATCAGTGATTGAAAAAGTGGCTTAATAAATAGTAAAAAATTCCAAAAAATGTAAAATTTGGTCTCCAAGCACATTTCAATATTTCGAACATGTTGAACGGTTCGGATCGGTTGGTTGGATTTTCAAAATGCAAAAAGTAACTCGAAATAAAGAGGGGGTTTTACTTTGCAAAGCACCGCAGAAATTTATTCACTGATAACTTTAATTTATTCACTGATAACTTTAATTTCATTTCTTATTTTATTAAATGGTAATTTTTCACCGATAACCCTAGAAATTTATTCACCGATAACCCTAAAGTTATTTTTATTACAAAGAATTATATTATAAAAACTTATCAATAATATAAAATTTCATTTCTTATTTTATTAAATGGTAATTTTTCACCGATAACCCTAGAAGTTTATTCACCGATAACCCTAAAGTTATTTTATTACAAAGAATTATATTATAAAAACTTATAAATAATATAAAATTTCATTTATTATTTTATTAAATGGTAATTTTTCACCGATAACCCTAGAAATTTATTCACCGATAACCCTAAAGTTATTTTTATTACAAAGAATTATATTATAAAAACTTATCAATAATATAAAATTTCATTTCTTATTTTATTAAATGGTAATTTTTCACCGATAACCCTAGAAGTTTATTCACCGATAACCCTAAAGTTATTTTTATTACAAAGAATTATATTATAAAAACTTATCATCGATTTAAAGCACAAGACGATCCTTACTTAATAATAATAATAATAATAATAATATAATAAGAGTAAGGCTGCGGTGCTTTGCAAAGTAAAACCCTCTCTTTACTTCGGGCTACTTTTTGCATTTTGAAAATCCAACCAACCGATCCGAACCGTTCAACATGTTCTAAATATTGAAATGTGCTTGGAGACCAAATTTTACATTTTTGAAATTTTTTTACTATTTATTAAGCCACTTTTTCAATTACTGATCCAACGGTAAACAGTAAAAAACAGTAAAATTTTCTGGACCACCGGATTAGCGATTGAAAAAGTGGCTTAATAAATAGTAAAAAAATTCCAAAAAATGTAAAATTTGGTGTCCAAGCACATTTCAATATTTCGAACATGTTGAACGGTTTGGATTTTCAAAATTAATTATTGTTTAATAGTCTAAATAAATTTTGAAAGTTTAATAGTTTAATAGTCTATTCCGTTGATAAGTTTAATCCGATTAATCTGATTATTTATTTGAAAATCGGATAAATTTTGATCTTAACTAATAAATATACTTCTCTCTGTGATTAATTATTCGGATTAATCGGATAACTGTATTACCACAGAAAGTCACGGATAGGGTTAGGCGGTTTGAATTAAAAATTCCGGACGCTAGGAATCCTAGCGTTCCGAATTCTTAATTCGGACCGCTAGGATTTCTAGCGGTTTGGGTAAAAATAAAAATATTTTAAAAACCTGGTTATTTATATTAAAATATTTTTTTTTTGGGGTAAAAATAAAAATCACGGGCAATATTAGTACTGTTTTTGTACTATTTGTACATACTAACTCGAACAATTTGAAATCACTGTTTTCAAAAGAACTTCTATGGCATTTTCTATTATAATAGAGTATATTGCAACCTGTTTTTTTTTTATCATTTTGATACTATCCGTTTTCTGAATGATGTATATATCTATATCTATAGAGGAGGGTTCCAATGCCTCAATTTTTCATGCCTCCACCATGCCTCCATTTTAAAACTTTAATAACTCAAAATTTAAAACTTAAAAGTCAAAATAAAACCGTTGGATATGATCTATATCATTTTATCTATGTGCTCATAAAAAATTATCACATTTTGATTTTGTTTTTATGTGAATCAATAAGTTGAAAAATCAACGTCTAGAAATTATCCATATTAGTACGTTTTTTACAAGCTCTTGATGACAACCAAAATAAAATTGAAATGCCATAATTTTTTACACGTGTATAGATATAATGATGTAGATCATATCCAACGGTTTTAGTTTGACTTTTAAGTTTTAAATTTTGAGTTATTAAAGTTTTAAAAATGGAGGCATGGTGGAGGCATGAAAAAATGGAGGCATTGGAACCCTCCTCATATCTATATCTTATATTAAGCACGTAAATGTCCAAATCCGTCAATGGTTTTGATTAAAAGATGAAATTTCGGATTGAATATAAGCCTTTCGATTAAATATTCTGATTTTATACATCTTTTATATTTGTTTATGTGTAGAAGTCTAAATTTATTTAGGCACATACTCGCCACACGTACTCTCCACGTGCAAATTATATCATCTTCCTGATTGGTCATGATTTTTTTTTCTATTTTTTAAATGTCATTTAAAGAAACTTTGAATTGATTGATAATTGATTGGCCATGTCTTAATTTCTTTTTATTTTTTTATATTATTTAAGAAATGTTATTTGTCATTTAATATGGCATTTTGTTTGAGATTTTTTTATGAAAATATGTAAAAGAATAAAAAAAAACTATATGTCATTTAATAATTTATTTAATATGTTGTTTAAGAAATGTTATTTACGTGTAGTTGTTATTAAATATGTCACTTAAGAAATGTTATTTGTCATTTAGTTCAAATTTTTTATGAAAATATGTCATTTTGTATGAGATATTTTTTTTCTTATAATATGTCTCGTTGCAAAGCACGAGTACGATACTAGTTACTATTGATGTACAGATATTGGTATAAATCAAACGACAAAGATGTGTTGAGAAGGTTTGATTCTCAACAACTTTTATGGAGTATGATTAGAGTTAAAACGTCTTATTATTTTATACTTTTGGACTGAACTCTTCTCCAAAGCCTTTGGACTAAACTCTTCTTCAAAGTTCAAGCAGTCAATCTGAACCGCTCAATATGATCTTCATATTAAAATGTGTTCGGAGATCAAATTTTATATTTTTTTGGAATGTTTTTTACTATTTTTTTTAAGATAGATACAAAATCACATTTATTTCATAAGGAACGGGTTTTGTCTGAAGCCCTTTTTACTGAACTCTTCTCCAAAGCCTTTCTCCACCGTAGGATATAATTTCATCATAATCTCATCTTGATTTCTTAATTAATGCTAACAGACGTTTACTCCTCCTTCGTTAGACAAAAAAAACAAAGGAAATTGCTCCTTCTCTCTACTCTACTCTGGAATCAAATCAAGAATACAATCTCAAATCAAGAATACTGATTGTATTCTTTCTCTAATCTTTTTCCCTTGTGATTGTTCTTCAATTGTTGTCACCAAGAACAAAAGTAAGTTCTCATAATCTATGGAATCTCGTGTTGTCAACACAACCTTCTTCAAATCTCGAAATACTATTTGGCATCCACACACACCTTTCTTCTCCTGTAATAGTGAAGAGTCGACTTCAAACAGATGCTATTGACGTCGCCAATGATGAAGAAGTATGTACTCAAGCTCCAACAATGATTCATGCTCCGACCCACCAGCAACCACACTTGGCGCTTATCCTAATCGTTCAACAACTGCCATTGGCTGATTGGCTCTTTCCTCCAACTCTAATATTGGAACGAAGTCTCCATTCTTCATCCACGAGGTGAATTCTTTAATTTTTAGTAATTATAAAGAAGATACTCATCATGTAGTTGAGGTGTTTATAGTAATGTCTAAACCAGTTTTGCTTAGCATTGTTTTTACTTCTTCTCTGGTATTGATTGGGTCAGTTAATTTTTATTATTAATTCTACAAATTAACTCTAATGGAGTATAGAGACCATGATAACATTAGAGCTTAATGTCTCATTACTTTCTTTTTTTTTCCCTTTTTAGCTATCCATACTGATGTCATACTTAAATTTGGTCGATGAAAATGACTTGTCAAGAAAACACACAAGTACAAGAGTTTGAAGAACCAAAGATTGGCATGGAATTTCCAACTGAGGATGCAGCCTACAAGTTCTACAGTGTCTATGCACACCATATCTTCTTCTTCTCCTTCTTTTTTGCAGCATATCGTTAGTAGGCATCACATTTCATACCGGTTCCCATCTCAGAATATTAAAATATCAATGGAAACAAATAACATAAGTACTAGGCTACAATTCACGTGTTGCTGGTACAGAGATCGGATATGATTCTGAACTACTACTGGCAACATGTATTTGAATTTCTAGCTTTGGAGAATAGGTTTATAAATAAATAAGTAAGGTCCAGACATGGTGTATGCAGGCGGAGAACCTAGTACATATAACTAGGTGGTCTTTTGACTTACTAATAGGCGCCCCCCGTAGATGATTGTGGTCTTTTGACTTACTAATAGGCGTCCCCCGTAGATCATAGAAGGAAGGAAAAAAGCTTGACCCCCAATGTTGATGTCTGTGAAGAAGAAGATCGATTGAGGTGGATGGTGCTGATTAGTCTGGTACCAGTTGGTCAGAGGCCTGGTAGGGAACAAGCAAGTGCAGGAAGGGAATTTTCTGTAGTGGTCTGATTTGCTTTGCATTCTGGATGTCATAATAAGGAGTTTTGAGGGGCTAGTTTGTAATTTTGAAGAGCTGCCAGTGTATTTGTTTCTGTATTCAGAAAGTCAGCTGTGGCTAGCACCTTTCTGGTGAATTGTGGTTATTGCCTTTTTTTAGTTGGCTTGTGGGTCTATTTCCTTTCAAACTTGATTGAAGTTCGTTTAGTCGACTCTACAAGTTTTTGGAATGTCAGAAGAAAAAGGAAATTAAGAAATGCTCAACTATAATATGTTTCTCCTTAATTAAGTGATAAGAAGGATTCTTCCTTGCAAATCAATATATTAGTGTCTTTTGAGAAATTTCTTGTAAGATACAAAATCACAGTTAGAGGAGAAGAAAGAGAAGCAGGGTTATATAGAAGTCAATAACTCATTATAACGATGGGAGGAGAACATGAGATGGAAGCGTGTGTGCTTTCTCATGAGAGCACAGAGGACGCAGGAGGAATAGAAGAGTTCTTTTTGTTTTTTTTTTCCTTACAGCGATTTGATCCCAATCCAACGAAGAAAGAGAAGTTTCCATATTTACTTAACGGAGGAGGAGTAAACGTCCGTTAGCATTAATTAAGAAATCAAGATGAAATTACGATGAATCTATGTACCTTTTTCATAAGATCCTCTAGATTATCCAAAATCACTACTTTTCGCAACGAGAATCTATGTACCTTTTTTGGGACTACTGATGACACTCCTTATAATTGTATATCTGTACATGCATAATAGTTCTCAGTTGCAATCAATGATATTGCGTTCTCTTAAAACACAATGTATTTCTTGTCTTATCTGGATATTATGGCAAAGTGGTCAAATATAAATTTCGAATTTAGGCCTCAGATTAGTTAAAAATATTGATTGCAAGGCTGTTGGTGGCCAGTACCAGTTCTGTACCAGCTCCAACTTTGGTACTGATCCGTTGTACCAGTAGAACAAAGTGTGTACCTGTACTGGTACACACTTCTGCCTTTGTCTCTTCCTTTTTATCGGTTAGTTGCATTTAGTTTTCAATTTGTTTGAGTTGCAATATTTAATTGCAAGAAGACGCTTCGGTAATTAAAACCACAAGTTTTTAATCAATTTATTTCTATTAAGGGACCATTTAGTTGTATTATGGTGCTTGCCAGTGAATTCAGAATATATAGAGAAATTGCGTGTTCTTAATTGATGCTATTTTAATTTGTGTTACAGACCAATCTATAGCACAAAATTTTGAGTTTAGATCCAGACGGATGGTCCGGATTGGCTTGGATTCTAATTTAACTGTCTGGATCTAAACTCAAAATTTGAGATACTTCAGAGGAATCAAACTCAGAGAGATGACTCTTGACACATTTCATTGTTTGGTTACCCTATTGAATTGGAATTAGAGTTCGTTTCAGTGTGAGATTATTTTAAGCGATTGTACTAGTACATCATCTGGCTCTTATCATTTTTATTATTGAATAAATTATGCTAAGTTTTTTTTTTTTTTTCGGTCTTTGGATTGCACTAATTCTTGTGTCCCAACCACATGTTTCTCATTTTGCAATTTTCTTTGAATTAGGTATGTGCCTTAATGTTTTTCAAGCAGTTGAAGGGGGCTTTGAGCTCTATTAATGTACCTAAGCATGTTCTGGAATAGAAAAAAAAAAAAAAATTTGCTATTTCTTTCCAATTTTTTGCATGTGGAATTTGAAATTTACCTCATCCAATTTTTAAAATAATTCTGAATTTATAAAATGCAGCAGCAGTTAATTCAACCATTTTGACACTATCCGTTGAATAAAATGATGTATATATTGCTATTGACGTACAAAATCTTGTATAAATCAAATAACACAGGATAATTGCGAAGGAGTGATGAGAATGTTTGATTCTCAACAACTTTTATGAAGGAGAGCAGCTTGGGTCCGATGCCCATCGGACTCAAATTTGGATCCGATGGGTTTTGGGACCGTCCGATCTGCTTTAAGATTCATACGCACACATTTTAAAGCAGACGCGAAAGTTGCAGGTGTGAATCTTAAAGCAGATCGGACGGTCATCGAGCCCATCGGACTCAAAGTACTTTGAGTCCGATGGGCATCGGACCCAAATTGACACTATCCGTTGAATAAAATGATGTATATATTGCTATTGATGTACAAAATCTTGTAGAAATCAAATAACACAGGATAATTGTGAAGTAGTGTTGAGAATGTTTGATTCTCAACAACTTTTATGAAGTATACATAGATAAAAGATCAACCATTAAATTCAAACCATACCAAAATAATTCTGTCAAATTCAGACAATTGAAATTCTAAATAGCCCAAGTCCCCTCAGCCTGGTTTGTGAAATTCAAGGGGAAAAAATGGACCAGGTATGAGAATTTGTATGTTAGCATACTTGTCAAATTTGAGATTATTTTATAAAACATAAATATGACTTATGAGTCGAAGATTAGTCTTTTTTTTAATTTTGAACAGTTATTTACTTATTTTTTTGTTCTTCTTTGAAACTTCCCATCAGATCATAAACATGGGTCAATAAACATGATTTGGAATCTAACTAACGCTGTTCTACAACTAGGAAATCAAGAGATCGAGAAGTAAGCTATCTGACTCTGGTACAAACATGATATACGCCTATAATTCCAGCAACCATTTTTTTTTTTCCTCTTGAAATGATACCAGCAACCGAATGCTAAGATAATAACAATCACAGAGATGTACAGGTCATCTTTTTTGCAGTTTGATCCCTAGTACAATACCAAATGACCAGCAAAAAATCCCTGATTTAGCACCAATCCAAAAACAGTACAAAAAGAAGGACTCTGTAAATTATATACTACATGTAACTATGAGTATGTAAGTACAAATTTCTCTACTCAAATGGGGAAAAAAAAAAAACACACCTTATTAATAAAACCAAATAGATAAGATATGATTGGCGTCACCACCATCCATACACGACTTTATAGTATCGATCTTTCAGCCATCGAAAGCTATTTGTAACAGACCCCTTCACCTTCCTCTCCGCCGTAAACGACTTGTACCTGGCAACCCGTTTCTTTCTCTGAAATTCGGGATCATTCAGCCACCCTTTCTTAGCTTTGCTCTTATCTTTCTTACTATCTCTCGCGAATTCGTAATCGTACGAGTGCGGCGTGCTGTACGATCGGCCGTACACCTCCAATTGCATGTTGCGTCCATCAGCTTGGCTTTGCGATCTGAATTGATCCATGGATCGATCGATGCGCTTCCTCGGGGAAAGAGGGAGAAGAATAAAGGAGAAAGGTGTGAAGAATTTTAAGTTGACTATGAACAGAGCACCCTTCAAATGGACTATTACTAGGTGCTGCGATTTGACCAAATAAGAAAGAAAAAAAAAATAGACTTGGGGAGCCTAATGGTGGGGTCCTTATTCAGAGACCATGGATTGGTTACCGTTTGTACTCCTAGCACTTGCAACAATTTTATTTAGCGTAACGAGTATGCGGCTCGGGAAATGTGATCAGCTGAATATTTATTCAAATTATCACCAATGTAACGGGTCAATATAGTACGTGAGAATAACCCGGTTCACGGAAAGATGTAGAGGGAAGTAAACGGGATATGTTTATAAATGTGATGGGAAGGGAGCACACGAGTCTTACGCTTGGGTTGAATTCAATAAAAGATTGCTAGCAAATTAGCAATTAAGAAATAACATTATTATAATAACAACTGTGGTAGGTATAGGTTCTCTGATGTAATACTGGAATGCGTCAGTACTTGGCGACAGATATTCCCGAGGAAATTAGCTGTCTGGCAGCAAAATAGCACGGAAATTGGAAAATAATCATGTCATGACCAACGATTGTTCATTTGATGTAATCAGTGCCGACATATTTATTAATATCCAAAGTTAATTATAAATTAATAAATATATCCATAATTCTCGAGTTTTTCCAAAAATGTCCAAACCGGCCATAAAATGGCCGTTTTTTGTTTTTGTTTTTTTGAGAAAGATAATGAAATTTAATTCAAATTTTTTGTTATATTACTTCTTTTGATTTATAATTAACATATTTATACTAAAATACACTAGATTACTTGAAATTATGTTGAATTACACTATATTACAATAAATTATGTTGAATTACACTAAATTACGTTAAATTACGCTAAATTACAATAACTTCGCTAATTATGCTGAAATACGGTAAATTACGCTAAACTACGCAATATTACGTTAAAGTAGACCGATTTTGTGCCATCTTTCATGAATCATAAAAAATAGTAAAAAATTCCAAAAATAGTAAAAATTGGTATTCTACAAGTTTATTATGTAACTAATTTACTGAGCTACTTAGATTGAATAATAGAAATGAAAATCTTAATCGGAAACTTCAACTCAAGTTTTTAGGCTCTTCCCTTTTTTTTTTGGCAATTCTGAATTTTGAATTCTGGCATCGTGAGCACTAACGCATGCGTATTTTCGCAAGCTTTCCGAAAGGTGGTCATTTGCTGAAATCGGACGCTCGAGCACCGTTTTATAGCCGTTTGAAGTTTCGTCGTCGTTTTTCACCTTTTCAGTGAGATATCGTCCCTATTCATATGTAATTTAGCGTAATTTACCGTATTTTAGCATAATGTAATGTAATTTAGTGTAATTTAACGTAATATAGTGTAATTTAACATATTCAAGTAATTTAGCGTATTTTAGTAAAAATGCTAATTATACATCTGTTGGGCGCAGAAAGTTGCACAGCGGGGTGGAAGGTGTGTGCATGTATTAAAATGTCTCAGGGTTCAATGCTCTCAATTTTAAGACATAGAAAGAACATCGAACAAAAAAAACATTCATATCTTTCTACAGTTCCTTCTGGTTCACCCTCAACAGACCTACGATTCGTGATCGGTCTATCGAGAGAGTTTAATGATTGTGGGGACGTTTAACTCCCAGCGGGCGCAAGCCCCCGCTGTTAATTACATCAGATGACCCTCCCAAGCCATACTGAATACCTCGTCCATTTCGGGATTTGTGCCTATTTTATGTGAATTGAATAAAGGGGCTAAAAGGGGACTCATATATTGGTTTTGGTTTTGATTTGGTTTTCTATATGTTTGGACATGTGAATAATGTTTATTATATTTTTAAATAGGAATTTGGATATTTGAGAAGTGTATATACATTGTTTATTTATGTTTGACTCATGACATGTTTATTTACATTTTTGTTAAATCATTTAAAATTGAGAAAATGGTATTTTGGTCATTTCAGGATTTGGCTGATGCTTGGACATGTTCAATTTTGATTTAGAAACATAGGAAATTTAATTTGGGCTCATTTGGAGGTGGTTTGAGTCAATTTGGACTTGAAATGAAGAAGTTATGGTTGAAAAGGGCTGGGAAGGACCTATTTGTAAATATTTATGTTTTCTCAGGGGCTTATTTACAAAGCTGAAAGGGTATGAATTTACAATTTGATCTTTAAACAGGGTTTAGATTAAATATTGGGCTTCTAGGGACTGTTTTAAGAGGATTTTTAAGAGCCAGGGGCCGTTTTGTAATTTCGTAAGGACTGCGCTATAAGAATTAAAAAGTCAGAGGGACTTTGGTGAAAAGAGCTTTGATTTAGAACTTTTATTTATTAACTGGGCTTCAAGATTGGATTTTAGGCTTTTAGATATGTGCTCTTGGGCTTTGAGATTTGTGCATGAGATATTTGTTTTCATGACAGGTGGGCCCCAGGGACAGAAACCTATTGGCTCTTAAGTCCCGATTTTTTTTGGATTAAACCTTGCTTTGAGATTCGTGCTTTCATTTAAGCTTTGTTTTGGCGCTGGAATCAAAGGGCTCATATTGCTTTAAAATTCGTGCAGCTGCGATATGAAGGGTATTTTACCAATTTATTTAGCTGATTTTGCTTGTATTTAGGTCTGAACTTCAAAAATTCATATAAATTCAAAATAAAATCAGAAAAATGTAAAATTTGTGTCCATTTTGTGTGTTTTGATGTCCTTTATTTAACTGTGCAATTTTTTTCTCATTTTGAAATTTGAGGTGACTTGTTCTGTCCAGTTTTCTGACAGGGGTCATTTTGGTGATCTTGAGTACCTCTCATATACCAGTGGTACTTGTGATGTTCTATATTGCTGAGCTCACTGTGGGTACTGTACCAGGGGCTAATTAGAGATGAAAACCAGTTAGTATACTGACTGGTTAGGGGTTCAACCGAATTTAAATAGTCTTGTAGCTGCTGAACTGGTACTAATGAAAGAAGAAAGGGAAATCAAAGCTCCAAAGTTCATGAACTCAATATGTTTAAACATCAAATTTGTCAGAAATTGGAAATATGCAGAAAGGACCCTATTTTGCTTGAAATCATGTTTAAGTGATCTTTTAGTAGATTATTAGACAAATCATTGAGAAATCATAGGTTTAAATGTACAAATGACAAATTTCAGCATAGCTGATGTCTACTTGCAATTTAGCCCTCCTTCTCTCACTATTTACATATAGGTTCTAATTTTATCAAATTTCTGCACATTGATACATGCATCAATTATTGATCAAATTAATCGTTTTATGCAAATAGGTCCTTGGGATCTTTACATTGAGAGAGTGATGAAGGAGACACACTAGCTCAACTTCAACACCTCTTGTGTGATTTTTTTTTTATGTCACTTTTATTCCTATTAATTCCTTTCATAAAATGATTAACATAATTTTAATATAAAAGGAGACCAACACTGGCTCAACTCTTATATCTCAATTAATCAATCATTTTAGAAAAGAATTAAAAGGTTTAATCAAAAAGAGAGAAAAAAAAGAAAAGGAGATCAAGGCTTCAATCTTTTTTTCTTTTTCTTTTACATCTTACATATATATATATTTTTATATCAGATTAGTAGGAAGCTCCAAAAGGAAAGAAGGACTAAAATATTTATTAATTTTCTTTTCATATACAATTTTAAAGAAAAACAGAAAAGGAAAAGAGAGAGTTATATGCACTTTTATTTTTTTTATTTGATCATTAGGCTAGAACATGCTTAGTTTATTATGAAATAAACTTGAATATCATGTAGCCTTCACACTTTATTAACCTAAAGCTTTAAAAAGGAAAGCAAACAAAGAAGACAAACAGCAAATCAAGGTAGCAAAGAAAACTATGTTTTTTATTTATTGTTTGATCACTAGGCCAAGCATATCTAACTTATTATGAAATAAGCTAAAATAAACAAGCCTTCACTGTTTTTATAGGGATTCAAACAAGGATCATGAAAAAGATCAAGAGAAGTGCAAATAAAAAGGAAAATCGAAAAAAGGCAAGAGAAAGAGAAAAAAAAAAAAAAAGGAAATTCTTCATTTCAACATGAACTATATACATGCTATCATCCTCTTAAAGCTTTACATTTCTGATTCCATCATTACCTATGAATTTTCTTGCTTTTAAGGGAGAAGAACAAAGCTTTTTAGCTAACTATTCTATATGAAAATGAAGAAGAAAGAGTTTCTGCCCTATGCTTCTATCTCTCTGTGAATGTGTATATCTCTGTGTATTGAGGCGCTAGATCCTTTTCTTCATTCATCAGCCAAGTATATATAGGCATAGCTGTAGAAGTATTAGGGTTTGGGCCTTTGTTATGTTGGCAGCATCCTGACCCTTCAATTTTCTTGAATTTTGATCTTGTGGTTGGCTTATTTTGTGCTGATCCACAGCCTTGGAGAAGGAATATTCGGCTCTGGCCTTTTTGTTTTATCTCCAGCGAGTGTACTGTGTACAGATCTTAAAACCTGTCCCTTAGCTGCACTTGGCGTACCATAGACCGGTATTAGATTTGAACCGGTTCACTTGGTGTACCATGCTCCAAGCGCGTGGAGTACGAAGGGTCCATTTTCAGATATGCGCTGCATTTGAATTCCCATTCTTATATCACTAGATCTCAATAGACTCGGTTATAGTGAACCGTATCATTGACAGCTTGAGGTGCTGCAATGATTTCTCGTGATCCGGGTTTAGGGAAAACGAAGGGTCACGCTGGTATGCTTGAATTCCAATTTTAGTTCTGGGCTTCGGTAGACGCGGTCTTCAATGGGTGC
>JAJGRW010000955.1:569378-613260 GCA_025461045.1 Carex parvula | reverse complement strand
ACAGTTTTTTAGCAACTTCGACGGTTCAAATATATATTTTTTTCTTGGACAGTTTTTGGATCTGCTCTTGAAATTCTTCCATTCTACAAATTTAAACTTGGAGACGAGTTCTTATTAGATAAACATCAAATTATTCAATTTGAGAATCAATCTAATTAACAAGTTTGATAGACGAATGTAGATATTTGAATTATATATCCTTGATATTTTAAAGCTTAAGCCATATACGTACTAAACGTTAAACTACTTTGATAGGTGCAGGGGCGGATTCAGAATTTTCGTCAGGGGAAAAAATATCGAATCGGGTTTAAATAGCTAATCGGATTTAAATCCATTAACTAATTGGGTACTCGATAAAAAAAATAATGTTTTAACTTGTACTTTCCAATGCTTGTGAATTGTAATTTCGGATACTCTAACTTGTAATTCTAATTATCAATCAAATGTCAACACATTTATTTCAATTTTAACCCTAAATTTAGTCCGAATTACAAATCAAACATCAGAGGGAGGCAAAAAAAATTTCAAGGTGGACAAAGTCGGTCAGGACCGATAGATTTCTACTAAAACTCAAAATTCAGGAGGGCAGTCTGCCCCCCCCCCCCCCGGGACTACCTGAGTCTGCCCCTGGATAAGTGGCTTAATTTTTTATGTTTTACTCGACCTAAAAACACTTATGTCATTTTAGTCCGACTCAATTAAATCCACATTTTACAACCTAACTAATAAAGATTTAGACCTCTACCATACATGAAACACAGTATATAAATACTTTACGAGAAAAATAATAATCACTTTTAAAGTTTAAATAAAAAATAGAGATAAGATTGCACTGATTACGACATTTTATTAATATCCAAAGTTAATTACAAATTAATAAATTTACCCATGATTCTCAAGTTTTTTCCAAAAATGTCCAAACCGGCCATTTTATTTTTAGAGACACTATGAAGAGCAAGATAATGAATCTAACACTGAAAATTTGAATTTTTTATTTAAATTATTTGTTAGATTACTTTTTTGATGTATAATTACACATTTATACTAAAATACGCTAAATTACTTGAAATTATGTTGAATTACACTATATTACGTTATTACTAAATTACTACATTATGCTAAAGTACGGTAAATTACGCTAAATTATATAGAATATGGGACGATATCTCACTGAAAAGGCGAAAAACAATGACGAAATTCAAACGGCTATAAAACGGCGCTCGAGTGTGCGATTTCAGCAATGACCACTTTCGGAAAGCTTGCGAAAATACACATGGTCATGCCCACGATGCGGAATTCAAAATTCGAATTGCCAAAAAAAAGAGAAGAGCTCAAAAACTTGAGTTGAAGTTTCCATTATGATTTTCATTTTACGATTCAATCTAAGTAGCTCAATAAATTAGTTACATAATGAACTTGTAGAATACCAATTTTTATTATTTTGGAATTTTTTTACTATTTTTTATGATTCATGAAAGATGGCACAAAATCGGTCTACTTTAGGGTATTTTGCGTAGTTTAGCGTAATTTACGTATTTCAACATAATTAGCGAAGTTATTGTAATTTAGCGTAATTTAACGTAATTTAGTGTAATTCAACATAATTTATTGTAATATAGTGTAATTCTATAATTTCAAGTAATCTAGTGTATTTTAGTATAAATATGTTAATTATAAATCAAAGAAGTAATATAACAAAAAATTTGAATTAAATTTCATTATCTTCCAAAAAACAAAAACAAAAAACTGCAATTTATAGCCGGTTTGACATTTTTGAAAAAATCGAGAATTAGGATAAATTTATTAATTATAATTAACTTTGGATATTAATAAATATGTCGGCACTGATTACATCAAATGAACAATCGTTGGTCATGACATGATTATTTTCCAATTTCCGTGCTATTTTGCTGCCAGACAGCTAATTTCCTCGGGAATATCTGTCGCCAAGTACTGACGCATTCCAGTATTACATCAGAGAACCTATACCTACCACAGTTGTTATTATAATAATGTTATTTCTTAATTGCTAATTTGTTAGCAATCTTTTATTGAATTCAACCCAGCGTAAGACTCGTGTGCTCCCTTCCCATCACATTTATAAACCCTCTACATCTTTCCGTGAACCGGGTTATTCTCACGTACTATATTGACCCGTTACACTGGTTATAATTTGAATAAATATTTAGCTGATCACATTTCCTGGAGCCGCATACTCCTTACGCTAAATAAATTGTTGCAAGTGCTAGGAGTACAAATGGTAACCAATCCATGGTCTCTGAATAAGGACCCCACCACTAGGCTCCCCACGTCTATTTTTTTGGTCAAATCGCAGCACCTTAGTAGTAGTCCATTCGAAGGGTGCTCTGTTCATAGTCAACTTAAAATTCTTCACACCTTTCTCCTTTATTCTTCTCCCTCTTCCCCGAGGAAGCGCATCGATCGATCCATGGATCAATTCAGATCGCAAAGCCAAGCTGATGGACGCAACATGCAATGGAGGTGTACGGCCGATCGTACAGCACGCCGCACTCGTACGATTACGAATTCGCGAGAGATAGTAAGAAAGATAAGAGCAAAGCTAAGAAAGGGTGGCTGAATGATCCCGAATTTCAGAGAAAGAAACGGGTTGCCAGGTACAAGTCGTTTACGGCGGAGAGGAAGGTGAAGGGGTCTGTTACAACTAGCTTTCGATGGCTGAAAGATCGATACTATAAAGTCGTGTATGGATGGTGGTGACGCCAATCATATCTTATCTATTTGGTTTTATTAATTAAGGTGTGTTTTTTTTTCCCCATTTGAGTAGAGAAATTTGTACTTACATCCTCATAGTTACATGTAGTATATAATTTACAGAGTCCTTTTTTTATACTGTTTTTGGATTGGTCTGATTGGTGCTAAATCAGGGATTTTTTGCTTGTCATTTGGTATTGTACTAGGGATCAAACTGCAAAAAAGATGACCTGTACATCTCTGTGATTGTTATTATCTTAGCATTCGGTTGCTGGTATCATTTCAAGAGGAAAAAAAAAAAAATGGTTGCTGGAATTACAGGCGTATATCATGTTTGTACCAGAGTCAGATAGCATACTTCTCGATCTCTTGATTTCCTAGTTGTAGAACAGCGTTAGATTCCAAATCATGTTGATTGACCCCTGTTTATGATCTGATGGGAAGTTTCAAAGAAGAACAAAAAATAAATAAATAACTGTTCAAAGTTTAAAAAGACTAATCTTCGACTCCTAAGTCATATTTATGTTTTATAAAATAATCTCAAATTTGACAAGTATGCTAACATACAAATTCTCATACCTGGTCCATTATTTTCTCTTGAATTTCACAAACCATGCTGAGGGGACTTGGACTATTTAGAATTTCAATTGTCTGAATTTGACAGAATTATTTTGATATGGTTTGAATTTAATGGTTGATCTTTATCTATGTATACTTCATAAAAGTTGTTTTAGAATCAAACATTCTCAACACTCCTTCGCAATTATCCTGTGTTATTTGATTTATACAAGATTTTGTACATCAATAGCAATATATACATCATTTTATTCAACGGATAGTGTCAAAATGGTTGAATTAACTGCTGCTGCATTTTATAAATTCAGAATTATTTTAAAAATTGGATGAGGTAAATTTCAAATTCCACATGCAAAAATATTGGAAAGAAATAGCAAACTTTTTTTTTTTTTTTTTCTATTCCAGAACATGCTTAGGTACATTAATAGAGCTCAAAGCCCCCTTCAACTGCTTGAAAAACATTAAGGCACATACCTAATTCAAAGAAAATTGCAAAATGAGAAACATGTGGTTGGGACACAAGAATTAGTGCAATCCAATGACAAAAAAAAAAAAAAAAACTTAGCATAATTTATTCAATAATAAAAATGATAAGAGCCAGATGATGTATTAGTACAATCGCTTAAAATAATCTCACACTGAAACGAACTCTACTTCCAATTCAATAGGGTAGCCAAACAATGAAATATGTCAAGAGTCATCTCTCTGAGTTTGATTCCTCTGAAGTATCTCAAATTTTGAGTTTAGATCCAGACAGTTAAATTATAATCCAAGCCAATCCGGACCATCCGTCTGGATCTAAACTCAAAATTTGCGTTATCTTAGGTGGTATGAATTCGATATTGTCCTCCCTTGTAGTCCTAGATTGGTCTGTAACACAAATTAAAATAGCATCAATTAAGAACACGCAATTTCTCTATTCTGAATTCACTGGCAAGCACCATAATACAACTAAATGGTCCCTTAATAGAAATAAATTGATTAAAAACTTGTGGTTTTAATTACCTAAGCATCTTCTTGCAATTAAATATTGCAACTCAAACAAATTGAAAACTAAATGCAACTAACCGATAAAAAGGAAGAGACAAAGGCAGAAGTGTGTACCAGTACAGGTACACACTTTGTTCTACTGGTACAACGGATCAGTACCAAAGTTGGAGCTGGTACAGAACTGGTACTGGCCACCAACAGCCTTGCAATCAATATTTTTAACTAATCTGAGGCCTAAATTCGAAATTTATATTTGACCATTTTGTCATAATATCCAGATAAGACAAGAAATATCATTGATTGCAACTGAGAACTATTATGCATGTACAGATATACAATTATAAGGAGTGTCATCAGTAGTCCCAAAAAAGGTACAAAGTAGTGATTTTGGATAATCTGGAGGATCTTATGAAAAAGGGAACGGGTTTTGTCCGAAGCCCTTTGGACTGAACTCTTCTCCAAAACCTTTCTGCACCGTAGGATATAATTTCATCGTAATTTCATCTTGATTTCTTAATTAATGCTAACGGACGTTTACTCCTCCTCCGTTAAGTAAAGAAAATGGAAACTGCTCTTTCTTTGTTTTCTCCATAAGATAAACTAAGGAAATAATTTTTCTCTCTTTCCGTTGGATTGGGATCAAATCGCTTTAAGGAAAAAAAACAAAAAGAACTCTTCTATTCCTCCTCCGTCCTCTGTGTTCTCATGAGAAAGCACACACGCTCCCATCATTATAATGAGTTATTGACTTCTATATAACCCTGCTTCTCTTTCTTCTCCTCTAACTGTGATTTTGTATCTGACAAGAAATTCTCAAAAGACACTAATATATTGATTTGCAAGAAAGAATCCTTCTTAGCACTTAATTAAGGAGAAACACATTATAGTTGAGCATTTCTTAATTTCAGAATATGACTAGCTGAGTTTCAGAATTGTACATGTTGCCAGTAGTAGTTCAGTATCATACCTGATCTCTGTACCAGCAACACGTGAATTGTAGCCTAGTACTTATGTTATTTGTTTCCATTGATATTTTAATATTCTGATATGGGAACCGGTATGAAATGTGATGCCTACTAACGATATGCTGCAAAAAAGAAGGAGAAGAAGAAGATATGGTGTGCATAGACATCGTAGAACTTGTAGGCTGCATCCTCAGTTGGAAATTCCATGCCAATCTTTGGTTCTTCAAACTCTTGTACTTGTGTGTTTTCTTGACAAGTCATTTTCATCGACCAAATTTAAGTATGACATCAGTATGGATAGCTAAAAAGGGAAAAAAAAAAGAAAGTAATGAGACATTAAGCTCTAATGTTATCATGGTCTCTATACTCCATTAGAGTTAATTTGTAGAATTAATAATAAAAATTAACTGACCCAATCAATACCAGAGAAGAAGTAAAAACAATGCTAAGCAAAACTGGTTTAGACATTACTATAAACACCTCAACTACATGATGAGTATCTTCTTTATAATTACTAAAATTAAAGAATTCACCTCGTGGATGAAGAATGGAGACTTCGTTCCAATATTAGAGTTGGAGGAAAGAGCCAATCAGCCAATGGCAGTTGTTGAACGATTAGGATAAGCGTCAAGTGTGGTTGCTGGTGGGTCGGAGCATGAATCATTGTTGGAGCTTGAGTACATACTTCTTCATCATTGGCAATGTCAATAGCATCTGTTTGAAGTCGACTCTTCACTATAACAGGAAAAGAAAGGTGTGTGTGGACTGCCAAATAGTATTTCGAGATTTGAAGAAGGTTGTGTTGACAACACGAGATTCCATAGATTATGAGAACTTACTTTTGTTCTTGGTGACAACAATTGAAGAACAATCACAAGGGAAAAAGATTAGAGAAAGAATACAATCAGTATTCTTGATTTGAGATTGTATTCTTGATTTGATTCCAGAGTAGAGTAGAGAGAAGGAGCAATTTCCTTTGTTTTTTTTGTCTAACGAAGGAGGAGTAAACGTCTGTTAGCATTAATTAAGAAATCAAGATGAGATTATGATGAAATTATATCCTACGGTGGAGAAAGGCTTTGGAGAAGAGTTCAGTAAAAAGGGTTTTGGACAAAATCCGTTCCTTATGAAATAAATGTGATTTTGTATCTATTTTAAAAAAAAAAGTAAAAAAACATTCCAAAAAATTATAAAATTTGGTCTCAGAACACATTTTAATATGAAGATCATGTTGAGCGGTTCAGATCGACTGCTTGGACTTTGAAGAAGAGTTCAGTCCAAGGGCTTTGGAGAAGAATTCAGTCCAAAAGTATAAAATAATAAGACGCTTTAACTCTAATCATACTCTATAAAAGTTGTTGAGAATCAAACCTTCTCAACACATCTGTGTCGTTTGATTTATACCAAGATCTGTACATCAATAGTAACTAGTATCGTACCCGTGCTTTGCAACAGGACATATTATAAGAAAAAAAATATCTCATACAAAATGACATATTTTCATAAAAAAATTTAAACTAAATGACGAATAACATTTCTTAAATGACATATTTAATAACAACTACACGTAAATAACATTCCTTAAACAACATATTAAATAAAATATTAAATGACATATAGTTTTTTTTTTATTCTTCTACATATTTTAAATCATAAAAAAAATCTCAAACAAAATGCCATATTAAATGACAAATAACATTTCTTAAATAATATAAAAAATAAAAAGAAATTAAAACATGACCAATCAATTATCAATCAATTCAAAGTTTCTTTAAATGACATTTAAAAAATAGAAAAAAAATCATGACCAATCAGGAAGATGATATAATTTGCATGTGGAGAGTATGTGTGGCAAATATGTGTCTAAATAAATTTAGACTTCTACACATAAACAAATATAAAAGATGCATAAAATCAGAATATTTGATCGAAAGACTGATATTCAATCCGAAATTTCATCTTTTATTCAAAACCGTTAGCGGATCTGGATATTTACGTACTTAATATAAGAATATAGATATATACATCATTCAGAAAACGGATAGTATCAAAATGATAAAAAAAAAAAAAAAAAACAAGTTGCAATATACTCTATTATAATAGAAAATGCCATAGTTCTTTTAAAAACAGTGATTTCAAATTGTTCGAGTTAGTATGTACAAATAGTACAAAAACAGTGCTGATATTTGCTATTCGGCTAGCGGGAATATGTTTGGATTGAATAGTTTTAATAGTGATAATGGAAATCAATAAAAACGGTACAAAAATAGTGATAGCTAGGTTCTAGTGGATACATCCACAGCTACACAGTATGAAAAACCTCAACTAGCTAGATCGTAAATTCGATCTCCCTCTTAGGCAAACAAGTATTGAATTTGTACACTAAAAAGCCTTGCATTACTATTCAAGTCAAATCTGGCATTACTTCGAGTTAGTGCACACCTTCCTTGGAGCATCTATATCCCTGCAACTCTTAGAGGTTCTAAATAACTATTAACTGCTTTTAAGAAATTATAGACTCTAGAGTTTCTAAATGTTTATATTCTTGAAACTAATTTTAGAGTTTCTAATAAGTCATATCATCAGTAAATTAAAATTGATAAGCCACATCAGTAGTAAATTAAACTAATTTTAGCGAATACAGGCCAATCGTTTTGCCACGTCAGAGTTTATAAACACTTTCTTAATAAGAAATTATTGAGCAAAGTTGCTAAATAAGAAATCCATCTACATCCTTGAAACTGGTTTAGCAACTGCCATGTCAGATTAGAAACTCTAATAGTTTCAGGGATGCAGATGCTCTTAGGCTCCTTATAGATTCTTAGAAGACTTAAGAGTTTTAAACTTTGATAAATACTTGTTCATATGTAAAGCTTAATTTCTCAAACTTTCTTTTGTCCACATTTTTAAGCTTGTTCAAATATTTAAGGAGTCATTGTATATGACTTAAGCACTTGAGGCTCCTTATAAAAGTTAAGTATCAATTTTTTTCTTTTACTTTTTGTTGCTGAAAACCTCTTGCTTAACGAAACTTAAAATTTAATCATACCCAACTTGCCGAACACCTTCGTTATCTCTATGTATGCTTTAATAATTAGAGAGTTAAATGTTAGCCGGGTAATCACAATCACGTATATAATTTAATTAAGCTAAATAATAAAATATATAATATGTAGCTAATTCAGGATTTCTGCTAGGGTGGGAGCAAGAATCGGATTTAAACTCATTAACTAATCAACTTCAAATATCTTATCGAGTTCAAATTCATTAACTAATCAGGTACTAGATAAAAAAAACAACAAAAATAATAAAAATAATCTTTTACATAATAGAACAACAAAATAGTATTCTTTTAGGAGCAGAACTAGGGTGTGATGCGCTCACACCGTGAGCGCACCTCCTATAGAGCGCATTTTCAAAGTTAAATAGTCGATTCGAACCTTCCAACGTGTTCTTCATATTAAAATGTGCTTGGAAACCAAATTTTACATTTTTTGGAAATTTTTTACTATTTTTTAAAAATCATTGATTAAACTAAATAATAATTTGAAATTTGAAAAACAAATGATTTTTAAAAAATAGTAAAAAATTTTCAAAAAATGTAAAATTTGGTTTCCAAGCACATTTTAATATGAAGAACACGTTGGAAGGTTCGAATCGACTATTTAAACTTTGAAAATGCGCTCTATTCGTGAGCGCATCACACCCTAGTTCTGCTCTTCTTTTAGATATTAAAAACAACAAAAAGTCAAAAACGACCGAGAAAGACAACATTAATTTTCAGGAGGAACAAATTAATCCGAACTTATCAAATCAAAATTACTTTTCAAAATCTAAGAAAATGCAGTTGCTCTCCTGATTATACCGGATCCACCCCTGATCACAAGTCTTGAAGTTATTTCGTTCAATAAGAGACAACAAAACTTCAAATGCGTAAAATAAAATATAACAGTGCTATTAAGGTAGAATTGTGAACATAAATTCATTTGAATTTCTGAATTGCTAAAAATAAAATATGTATTTTTTTTTTTCCAAATCTTTGCAGAAGCTGTAAAGTTGTGAGAGGGCATTAAACTCTCGACCTTTGTGTAACCAAAAGTTTTAGAACTTTTCTTCTAGCTAACTGTGATACATCCCCTTTCTCAAAATCTGTATGTTAATTAACTTATGTCTTATACCATGGCAACGTTGAACTTAATGTTGTTTTATGCAATTTTCTAATTATTTTATTTGACTAATTTTCAAAATATACAATGATTGAATTTAACAATATAGTATGAGTGAGTTTGTAGGTTTAAGAACATCATAATTGCGAGATTAAAGTTGAAAAACTAATAAAATCAACAAGACTTTACGAAGATCAAGAATATAGATTGTAATATCAAATAGATTAGTAAAGTAAATTTGAGATTGTTGATTTCAGGAACTATTCATTCGGTACCAGAAGCAAACCGTTCAGTACGGAATGTATTTACACGGTACCAGATTGATACCAATATGAAGCATGGAAGTACGGAAGAATTATTCCATTTGACTAACGTTTGAAACAGAATGTTCCCGTTTCAAGTCAGAGGACTCCCCTTGGTGTTTCGTTCTGAACGAATACCATCCGTACTGTATGCTACTTGAGAAACACAGAATTAGGGAAAATACAGTATATGTTCTATACGGACCTAAATATACTGAACGGAAAGGGTAAAGTTCAAAAAGGCGAAACCCTAACTGCAACATATTTGAACTATTCGTTCGAACTGAAGTTTTACCATTTGAACGGAATAGTTCAAATACCTAGATCTGGAGCTCCCTTTATAAATAGAGTAAATACTCTCACTCAAGTTTCAAGTAAGTCGCCCCTAAATTTCAAATAGCACTAATTCTGTGTTCTTGAGAGCTTCCTTCTTTGAGAGAGCTAAAACTTCAAATTTCATTGATAATCTCAAATCCACTTAACAAATCTTCTCTAGATTTAGTTAGAGTGTTGGTTCTTGTTCGATAGTGTGGAGATCTACTTTAGTTCTCCCTTGTCATAGTCGAGTGACTTCCCCGCTTATAGGGCATTAAGGGGCTTTGATCAAGCTCAAATTGATAGTGAATTATGTAGGGTTTGGGCTTAGATTTTGTCTTATTTTCTCACCTTTATGTTTAATGAATCCATGAAAAAGGTTATTGTTGCCCTACTTTGTGTTTTAGTGCAGAAAACATATTTTGGGGCTATTTTACATCATTTCGAGGAAGAATCGGGTCGATCAGAATAACGCAGCTCATAGGCTAAGGCTCTGATACGGACCATATTAGCTAATACGGACCAGAGCCCCAGTACGGACCAAAGATTACTGAATATACATTAACTCCCTCAGTGACACATTGGGAGTACGGTCCGTATTAACTAATACGGACCGTACCTGAGACGCCCTTTACTGAATAACTACGTCAGCTGTATCCAGATCAGATTACTTGGCCTCCAATCATCTCCATGCACCATTTTGCCAATGCTAAATCCTGGAGAGAAAACAAGAACACTCACTTTGGATAAATTTCTGAGCCTTCTACATTCCGAACTGGAACTTAGTCCCTTCATGAAAGTTGTATATCTTGTTGTCTAGTTTCCAATAAAACTTGAATCACCTCAATCGAAGTCCGTAATGACCGAGTTATGGCCAAAATACAAACTACTATCAGGACCTCAATACGGTCCGTATTAGCCAATACGGACCATATTCAGCACCGACGCTGTGAACAATTATGACACATTTTCAACTTCAAACTATCCAGAACTTATCCAGAACTTGAGGGGCAAGTATAGAGACGTCTCTAGACTTGTGGGGGAGTCTATATAAGCCTTATAAACTGAAGGAAACTCATCTCCCCACTTGGAGAGATCACACTCTTTAGATCTATCTCACATCTTTGTAGTTTTGGTTAGATTATTTCATTAAGTGAGAAGAGAGGAGTGTGTAGATACTAAGTAGGAGGGTACTTCGTGTATGGTTGAATTTTTCTCTTATCTCTTTGTAAACATGTAGTTCCGCGGCTAAGTTCAGATTCTTAGGATTGGCAGTAAACCTTGTTACTCATGATGCTTTGATATATACTTTTATTTGATCATTGTTTAGTCCTTTGTTGTTCATTGCTTTTGCGCTTTATGTTCTATCTTACTTGATTTTGTTTTGTTAGTCTAGACCGTCATGTGGTGGCCACACATGAGAGATCGTCATCATTAGGCTAATCGAATTGAGATAATGGAGAATAAAAATACTAGAGTAATGTGTGAAAACCTAACCGGTGATACAATTAGTTGGATCAACAAAAGTATACATGGGAGTCTCAACATTCGCAGACGAATGTCGCATTGTCGTGCCTTACTATGGGGACACCCCAAAAAACTAGATGAGGAACCTAGGCAAGTGAAGGCTAAGACATTTGGGCTAGTCACATATCTCATTGTATTAGTTAAGACAAGCCTTAACGAGATCTCTTGATTAGTAGGGTGTTTATTTATGAAAGTGGTAATCACTAAATTGGATTATAAATCCTCGTACAACAACTGAAAACTAACATCAAATAAGGTAAGAATCAAAGCGGATGGAAGTAACAACGGTGTGCCAAAATTCTAGAAATTCACATCTCTATCTTTAATTTACTTTTAATTTTCGCCAAATACATTGATCACAACAAGAACTCTTTGATTTTAGATTTTGTTTAGCCTTTCGAAAGATTGTGGTTTAATCGCTCAAGACCTTAGACCTTATTCTCTGTGGATCGACACTCGTTTATACTACTCGATAAGATTATGCGCTGTTGTGTATTTTTGGTATTGGATTATGGTCAATTTGATACACTTTTCACTTTTAAATTTATAAACCTTAATACACAATAATAGGTCAGTTGTAAGCATACAACACATCCTTGTAGTAATATAAGTATCGATCCAAAGATAACGAAAAATATTATTTCTTACTAAATTAATTAATTCTAAAAAAATACAAATAAAGTAAATGGGGGGGTTTGTTGTAAAATTAGTTTTGGGATTCAATACCCGATTGAGAATTGAATTTAAACAAAATAATTTAAAACAAACAAATAAAAAGAGTTTTGTGATTCAAATAGATAGGAGTCTAGAGGTTATCGGTACACAATTTCTTGGTTCAAGTCCATATTTAATTGGTTTTTAGAACAGTGTCTTTATGTTATATTAATCTTGATTGATTGGTTACATGTTGTAGGGTTTTTTGAGGATGGAAATTCTAATGATGTTGGATTGGAATTTAAAAAAAAAAGAATACGGAAATTAAAAATTGTAGAAGGGTATAGATGGAATTTCCGTTAAAACTTCAAATATGAGTTACCCTTCCTCTTACGCCAAATTAGGGTTAGGGTTTTGATAGCAAGAGTAGAAAACAGAAGAGAGGGAAAGAAAGGTGGAGGTAGAAATGGGAGCTCCAAAGCAAAAGTGGACGTCAGAGGAGGAAGAAGCACTCAAGGCCGGAGTAAATAAACATGGCGCAGGGAAGTGGCGCAACATACAGAAAGACCCCGAGTTCTCTCACTTGCTTGCCTCTCGATCTAACATTGATCTCAAGGTTTAATCATCATAATTTCTCAGGATTTCTACTTTCTTGTAGTTAGCCTGGCAATTATTCTTTTCACTCGGGCTATTGGGGAAGAATTTGTTAGTCCAGCTCCAGCTGCATGCGATTGATTATTCAATAGGTGTTTACAACTTCAAAATTTAGATAATGTATACCAGATAGATTGATGGAAATAATTAGGAAGTCTTTAAAGCTTTAATTTATTATTTATTAATCACTGAGGTTCGTTGTATAGATTTTGTCTGATCTTAGATCTTGTTACCAAATAAGAATGCTTTTCTATTTTTGTGCTCAAATCGAATACTTACATTGCGGTAGTGAACTTGATCAGGATAAATGGAGGAATATGAGTGTAAGCTTCAGTGGATTAGGTTCGAGAGAGAAGATAAGAACACCAAAATTAAAATTACTATCATCTCCCCAAAGGCCATCATCAGGTGCTGGCAGCAGTGGCCAAGGCAATATGCCAATCCTCTCTCTTCCTTCCTCTCTCCAAAGAAGTGAAGTCACTGACCCTGCCAAGAAACCTAAGTTTGTTTCTCCTTCTCTTTTTCTCTTTTTACAAAATTACCTTTATTGAATGATGCATAATTGCCTCATTGTGGCTTCATTGGTTGATACTGAGGTTTGCTAGCTTGGGAAATAGGGTTCATCTGACAAGTTTGTTTTTTTGTATCTATTTTCCATTTGATTAATACCTTGCTAGCTGATGAGGTGCTTATAAAATTGCTACATTACTTGGATTGATGGAAAGAAGTGGCCTTGTGCCATTTAAAAAATAAAAATAAAAGAAAGTAAAAGGGAGGAGAGATAGAAGCATTATATTGGAGAGAGGTTACCAGTATAATTTCAATATGTCATAGTAAGTAAATTACTATTGTTTATGTGGAATATCTAATTTGGTCAACATCAGGTATAATTCCATAATCATGGATGCTCTTTCCTCACTGAAGTCGACTGAACCAAATGGATCAGAAATTGGTACCATCTGTAATTTCATTGAGGTGCACTTTTAATAACCCCCTCTCTGACTATAAAATTTTATGGCTCCATTTTTGTTTTCTTACTTTTTCCTTTATGCAGTTAAAACATGAAGTACCAGAAAACTTTAGGCGGCTTCTCAGTTCCAAATTAAGACGACTCATCCAACAGAATAAAATTGAAAAAGTAAGGTTTTGAACCATCCAATATATTGCCAAACTGGTACATCATGATCCAGAACTTAGAACACCTAGATAATGATTAACTCAAAACAAAGCAGATTGGCAAGGCTTATCGTCTGAAAGAAGCATCCTTTGGGATAAAAACGCCGGTCCCAAAGCAAAAGGACCCAACTCAACAACACCGAAAGCTACAAAACAACATCAGCAGACAATCCAACAACAGCCTGTCAAGAGTACATGGGGGTGTGGTGGATCCCATTGAAGAAGAGGCAAAAAATGCAGCTAGCAGGATAGCCGATGCCGAGGCCAAGTGTTATTTTGCTTTAGAGGCCGCAAAAAATGCTGAGCGAATCTCCAAAATGGCAGAGGATGCCGAAGCCTTCCTTTCCCTTGCCAAAGAAATCTACGACCGATGTATGTCTTTCATTTACATAATTAGGAGTATTCAAGTAAACTGCAGAATGCCCCTTAGATAAATCTGATCCTGGACATTTCAATTTGCACTAAGTTAGTGCATAATGACTAAATCTGATGTATACAGGGGCGTGTGTACATGTAAAAAAAAAATTTAATTGATTTGCAATAAATTTTTTTATTGTGAATAAAAAAAGGTATTGTTAGAAAATCTAATTTGACCCCCGTAATTTATGTAGAGGATTTATATTTTGACCCCATTTTATCAAAATGATTAGTGATATTAAATTTATTATCATATAATATTTACTTACTAAGTAGTTGGCTGCCATAGCGTGATTTTTCAACATAAACATGGACTAGTATTTCTGTTACCTTTTTGAAAGGAAAGGTGATCACAAGACCAAAATGTGCACTCCAATCTTCAGGGACCAAAACAGGAAATTGTGGGAATTTTCAGGGAAGTGGTGGGGAGTTACTCTGTTATTCTCTTTTATATCTTTTCAAATTACCTAAAGAGTTTTTTAATCACCAACTTAAAAGGCAATGATTCATCCCTAGATTTTGGTATTCTTTCACTTGCGAAAACATTTGAAGGTCATTTGGTATAGTTCAAACCTTTTGATAATATGTGAAAGGTCAGAGGGCTGTTTGTAAGTTCTCTTAATTTTAATCCCACCTGATTCAGTTCTCTCCCACCCTTAAAAATTTTGAAAAATTAGAGCTGTATATGATGCTATGGATGCAGGTTCAAGAGGAGAAGTATTCACTATAGCTTACTAAAACTCAGGGAACAAAGGAAGTTGGCTCTTAACCTGTTAGTATTTGAACAACAACTCATTATTAGTAGGCCTGAGTGGTACACATTTTGTACATGAGCTAGTGCCCTGGTAGTTTCTTTTTTACTTTGTTTGGGTTTGTAGAGCTGCTGTTAGAGATGATAATTATGACGACAACTAAGCATTAATGATAAAATTTGTTGTATCTAATAACAATTGTAAGTTCTTTTCCTCTCTTTTGCAATGACTTGGTTTGTTCCATCTTCCATCCTGATTATTTTCAAGAAATATATTTGTAAAATGGAAAAGTTAGGTTTTGGTTCGTGAATTAGTTCAAAACATCAGTCCTTGAACTTTTAATATAAAGTTAAATTGTTTGAACTCTGAAAAAATGACAAAATTGGTCCTCAAAACTTCTATTTAAATCAAATTTGTCTTTTAAGATTTAAAAAAAGGAGCCAAGTCGGAAGGATTAATTTGTATAATTTGAAAGAGATTGGAAAATCAACTTCCTGTTTTTTTTTCCTGAGAATTCAAATACTAATTTTGTGCTTTTGATATTTCAGGAGCTAACTCGATTTTTCAAAAATTCTCAACGATCATTTTAGTACATATTTTTTTATTAAAGGTTCTCGGTATACTCAGGTCGAAGAGTAATGTGAAGCGTCCAGTTTCAGTTAACTGTCTTATGAACTCTTTACAATTGGAGAGGAGCTTAGAAGCCATTAATGGCCGGAGCAATATGTGGGGCTATGCCGAAATTAGCATAGATTTGAGCTGATCTGACCTGATCAGAATCAGACCTCCAAATCTCTTGACTTGGCACCTACTATGTGGCCCCTCTCTTATTGGATGCCCCTCTTATCATGGACCACCTCTATTAATATTTCTCTCTCTTTCAACAAATCTTTCTCCCAGATCATTCAAATTGACACAAACAATTAATGCATACATACAATAACTGAGAAGTTTACTTCATATAGCCTAGCCATTTCCATTATTAAAGTGAACATTTGACTTGCCAATTGATAGGTCAACCAACCTCTTAAAATCTTACATGCCATAAAGATGGTAACTTTTGTCTTTGTTGTGTATACTTTACTTTGAATGTTGTATTGTATTGTTGTGGCGAGACAATTGCCTTCACTTTCACTGTATTGGTTGTATAATCATACTGTGATCTCTCTAGTTTCGGGAAGGCAGGAATTTTGGTAGGATACCAATCTAATCCCCTTCATTCCTAGGATGGTGCCAAAGTACTTTCACATCATATTAAGATGGTTGGAGGTTGGTGGATCTATTAACTTCATCTTGATGTGGATGTATCATATCGATCCATTCTATATTTTATTTGTATCATACAACAGCATTATTAAAATAATGTATCTAATATTGTTAAATTATAATAATATCCTATAGAGAGAAATAAAGAAGGTGACATTTATATTGTTGAATGGGACGAGGAAAAGGAGGGAAGGGAGCTGGCAAGTTTTCTGCTACTCTCCAACTGTAGAGAAATCATTGTCTGGATCATCCATATCAAATCAAAATATATATAAATTTGTATTTGAAATGTTTTAAATTTGTATCTGATAGTCTCCAATTAGGACAGTAGAGTTGGAGAGGATCCAAGGGAAGGGGGATAATGACTAGTGAGCATTAACAGAGACCCGTGCCGAAGGGCGAGAGAGACAGCTTGATTGCGACGGTGATAGAAGCCGGTGGTCCAATAATAATGTGGTAGAAGGAAGAAATCTCTTGATAAATTAATGTCTCAATAACTCGGCAATTAGCCGAGCTGAACGCGTGAAAAAACAGAAAACAAGTAGTGATGTATCTCTCATAGAAACAGTACTTGCAAGAGGCTATATATGCAAAAACGACTAGTCCTAGGAATATAGATGCATTGTCATTGTAATATCCATGCTTTACACAGATTGAGCTGTGTAGATGCACATGCACCTCTTACCTCTACTAGGTATAATATCCCATTCATATATGACACCATACACAGTACTTGATCAAGAGTTAGCTAGCCAGCCACTGCTTATATGAAGTTTCAGTGTTAAACCTTGAGGTTTTCTGAAACAGAGAGCACACTGAGGTTACATTGATCTTTTTAATTTAAAAAAATAAATAAAGTAAACTCTTTAATCTATATTTTTTGATGTCCGTCTCTTGTGAAAATTGAGTCAGCATCAAAACAGGGTCATCTAGCTAGCTAGGCTCTACACTGATAATAGTGATAAGTTTTTAATATATCCCTTTGATGGTTACTATAATTAATCCTCATTTATTTCAAATTAGGTAACTTAATTATATTTTTTTCATCTAAAATCTAAGGATCCGTTGACATCACCGTCCGCGTTAGTTAAAAAAAACTGTCAACATCAACATAAAAATAGAGAGATATTTCTATCTTCATTGACATGTTGTACCCATGGGCCATGGCAGTATATATAATAAGGTTGACTTGAAGAGGCGTAATGCATTGCATGTAACTGACATCTATATATGTGTTCTGTACAAACACTCCGATCCAGATCTAGTACTGTTGGATCATTGACCCTGTGGCAGAGATGAGAGATCCTTTCATTTCTCGACTGTACCACTGTACCAGTACCACTGTTTAATTCACAAGTTGCGTGCAATCTGACCAATTCTAGCTCTAATTATAAACTACTACCAAGAAACAGCCATCAAAATAAATAAATAGTAGAAACTAGAAAGTATTGCCAATGGTCCCAGAAATGAGCCCGATCCCATGTGAGACAATGCGATAGCCGCTTGTGAAAACCAATAAGCGTTAGACACGTCGGCAACCTCGATCCCAACCCACGAGTCTCCCCACCAGAACCGAACCCCACCAGCTGCCACAACGGACCGGTTTGGGACCACGGATCGGGTCGAGACGAACCGCTCGGTTCACTCTCCGCGCATTAAATGCGAGCCGGTTCTGGCCGCTAGTGACGTCAGCAGATGAAACAGAAATGGAAATTGTAGCCGAAATTGCGGGACCCGCGCTACGGGACGGTTTGGGAGGGATCCCCACCAATCATTCATTATGGGTGGGTCCCACACGCCTGCAACAGAAGTGGGTCCCTTTTACTTTCTCGTTTTTCTAGAACATTTCACATTTGCTATGTTGCGTTAAAAAGAAACAATAAAACCGCAATTTTTTAGAAATTAAAAATTGATTTATTAGGAAACAAATTCATGATTTTTTTCTTTTTCAAAATTAGAAAGTATCGAATCAATAGTTCGGTCACCTACGTATGGTGAAATTTCAAAATTTGAGCCGCCTCCTTTTTCTTACCTTCTCTCATCTAATTAAATTGGGCAGTGTCTGAGTTTGCCAAACAAAAATCATGAAAATTTTGAAAACTGAATTGAGAACTGTAAAAATACTTGTCCTTTTTTTGGAAACTGGTAAAGCATATAGACTTTGGATCTCTTTATTGCGCATCGAGGTTTGTAAAATATTTTTTTTTGGGTGTAAAAAGTATGTAATGATACCAGCATCACTGCTATGAATTTGTTTTATCTACAAGGCCATCTAATTCTTGTGTCAATATTGCGAATAAGGTTATAAAGGATGAAAATTAGTTTCTAAAAAATGAATTTTATAATTAAGATAAAGAACAGTAGATTTTTCAAATGTTCTCGCCACAAATAGATCGTAAAATCGAGAAATAGTTCATTTTCCGAAATAAAGTATGTGAGTAGGAAATACAAAATTCTTCTTTAATTTTGTAAGATGATGACAAGTTCAAAATATATGAATAACTATTAGCAACAAATCAAGTAATTATATTATTTGCTGATTTGGTAATAGAAGGCAATTGTCCGTGGTCCTTACATAAGGGTAGAGTGGAAAAAACGTGCCGTGTCGTGACTAATACGCCGTGCCGTGACCAAGTTAATTTTTCACGTGCCATGCCGTGCCGTGACCAAAATATCAAGAGGTGGTCACGGCACGCGAATGGTCACGCCACGTGAGTCACGCTGTGCCTAAACGTGCCGTGATCATACGTGACTCGCGTGACAATTTAATCATAATTTAGGTTAGTTTATTCAAGATTCACCATTAAATCAATATCTAATGGTCCTAATTACACGTGACTCGCATGACTACGTGCCGTGCCGTGCCGTGCCAAAGTTTCAAAAGATGAGCACGGCACGCGAATGGTCACGGCACGGGACACGCGAGTCACGACACGTAACTGACACGCGTGCCGTTATATGCTGTAACAGTGCCGTTCCGTGCTGTAACCGTGCCATTCCGTGACAGAACCGGCTCCACCGTGTCATTTTTTCCACTCTATATAAGGGTGTTCCAAATTGGACCTCCACCTCCATTTAATACACTTGATCAGTCTAGAAGCAATTTTAAATATATTAAAATCACTAATATTTAATATGAAGTTTTACTTGCCAATAAAAAAAATAGAAATAGTGATTATTGACTAAAACATGGTAATCTAGTGGCCCCTTGTGTAAATTTTCTTTTACACGCGCGTTTCATGTTTTCTTTTTAAAATTAACGTGAAGGTAAAAATGCTTAACATCGTCGGTATTACCGTGGATGATACCATCAGTAATAGTGATGTCCTTGAGAATAACAAATTATGTTGGCTTACTCTCAATAATAATAATTTTTTATTCTGGCGGATACTCACAGATTAGAAACTAAAACGCAGGTTGATTATTTATTTTTGAAACATTTTGTGTGAGAAGAGAAGATATAAGGGTTGTATTTGTTTTGCTTTCTTAATTTTGAACGCATCAAGGTCGTTTGGAAAAAAAAATTAGGTTGTTATCTATGTTTGTTAACAATAATTGATTGTACACTTTTGAGATTATTTAAAAAATGACCATGTGGTACTTTATACCACTATTTTTCACTGAATTTATCATATCAACAAATAAATTTTGCACCTCAAATTATCTCCTACAAGTCACAATTATCTTAAATTTGTTGCAAACAAGTTACTTTCTCAGATTTTTTTTTTTTCCATTCAAAAGTAACAACATACAAGTACAGCATCCCTATTAGCAAAAGTTAAGTCCAAATCAGAAAAAAGTTTATCCATATTAACAAAAAAAATGTGAATGGCAGTAGAAGAAAATATTTACTTTATCACACAGTTAGTTTGTATGTATAGATATGGAGTCAACCGGCTGAGAACAAATAGAGTTCAGTGCTTAATTAAGTTGTTTTATGGACAAAGTTTTGAAGTGATCAGATGTTTCATTTAACAGAACATGGTTTCAGCACAACATATATAATCACATTTATTTTGTTAGTGCAGCATGCAGTGGAGGTTATATTTTAGCTTAATTGCCTCATAAAATCTATGGGTAGCTATATAACAGAGTAACAATTTTGGTTTGAATCTCAGTTAACTTATTTAAGATAATCTTACTTATTATAAGGAATCCTCAAATTATCATTAATCTTAATTATTTTTTTAACGTATGTGATAGGGCCATGTTTTCAAGGCTCTTAAAACTACTCTTTTACGGGCCATGAAAGAACCGGGATTCAGATCTTCTTAAGAGGCCAACCCGGAATCAATATGAAAAGCCCAGTAACCATTCAAGCAAGGCCCAATAAAAAGCCTTGTAAAGCCTCACGAGGCTTAGCCCGAAACTGGCTTGCACCGCCTCCGCGCGAGATAACTGTCGATAAAGTTTGCATAATTGCCGAGTCTCCCATAACCGCGCGGCATAGCGGTTATGGACAGTCTATATAAGGCAAGAAGGCCTATTAAACAGAGGTCCAAACTTTTGCTAAGAGAGATACCGTATAGGTCAGAGTCCAAATATCTCCAAACCAACCAGAGTTCCAAACTCCACACACATCATGGCCTGTCATTCCGTGACAGGACGAGCCCAACCCATTACCCATATGGCATACTCTCTCCGAGATAGGACGTATCAATATGCGTACGTCTTATATATGAAAAAAGTATCATTTGTGTAAAGTAGAAAATTTTACCATCCAAAACAGTGAGCACTTACATAAAATTTAGTGGCGACCGATATACATTGAGATTCATGCGAACGGATTTAGAACTTAATAAATTTGAATGGTCATGTAAATCTTAATTGTCTGTATGAATTTTGACACAAATTGAACAGTTTACACACGACTTTGTATGAAGCTTTGTCCAAAACTTTTTGGACAAAACCCCACCTATCTAGCTAAAAATGTTTAATTAATTAATGGAAGCCGTAATTGTGAAAAATAACAACATTACCAAAAATTGGTATATATGCATCTACAAATTAAAAAGAATTGTGCATTGAGTAGAGGAATAATTGTGCATCTCCAAAAAGAATGTCAAAACTCAAAACAGAAAACGGGGGACAGTGATCGGAAGAAAATGCCAAATTGTACAACTTGTTAGCTATTTGTAACCGGGCATTTAAAGCATTTGACTTTTTCTTCCATGAATTGGCGTCTTCCTTTTTTTTTATTTATTTTTAATAAACTGAGATGATACATATATATTATCTACAAAGCATTTGAATGTTTTGCTATCAATTTGTTTGGAGTGAGTCTATGGTACTATGCATAGCACGGATTATATTTTCATTTTGAAAATTCTAATAGTCGATCCGAACTGTTTAACGTGATCTCCACATGAATATGTACTTGCAGACTAAATTTTATATTTTTTCAAATTTTTTACTATATTTTAAGATAGGTAGAAAATTACTTGATCTGAAAATTCTGGACCATCCAAAAACAGTGATTTTCTACCTATCTAAAAAATAGTAAAAAAATTAAAAAATTAAAAAATTTAGCCCACAAGTATATTCTCATATGGAAATCATATTGAACGATTCGGATCGACCATAAGATTTTGAAAACAAAATATTAATCCGTAGGTACGGACCAATTCTGCTATGCATATTACCATAAACTCACTCATTTGTTTATATGTAGCTGGAAATGTATGTATGCAAAAGCTACGGCGCTAGCTAGATATCTCTTAAAAGCAACGATCTCAATTAATTTACTAATAAAAAAAATAAAGCAATTAGAAACAGTGAATGTAGGCATGCATGTTGCAACCTTTCGGATCGACGATAATTACAAAATAAAAGAAAAAAAAAAAACGGTGTGGCAGAGTATGATCTGAAAAGGGGATACAGCCTCTTGCTCGTTTGGATTGTAGCTAGTAGTTAAAGTAACAAAGTGAAAGTCTCAACCATAGTTTAATTCAACTTGATTATTATGAACTACAAGTGCTAAGCATGTGAAAATATAATTTATTTTATCTTACAAAATTAATATTACAATTGAAGGAGCAATTAATATACCTAGAAAGTTGTCATATGCGATTATATATAAGTTAATATATATAAGTTTGCAGGAATCAAGTTAGATCAAAACCGTTCGATATATATACGTTTGCACGAATCTTAAAGTGGATCTCTCCTATATTACAAATAAGTTTGAAATTCTTACGATTTAGTTGTGACTTAATTATTCTATCTCCTGCGGTAGCGCAAAAGATACTCACTGATATCGATTATACCAAAGGATATCTTAGATTTCATATATATAGAGAGAGAGAGGGGGGCCAAGATACAAATGTTTGTTTCTAGTTTCCGGAACAAACGTTTTGGTTCTACGATTTTCAAAGTCCAATTAAACAGTCGATCCAAACCGTTAGATATTCAATCTATATTAAAATGTGTTGGAGACCAAATTTTACATTTTTAGAATTTTTTTTACTATTTATTAAGCTGGTTCGAAATCACTGTTTTTCAATGGTGCAGAAGTTTAATAAAATCAATAATTTTCAAACCATCTTAATAAATAGTAAAAAAATCCAAAAAATATAAAGTTTGGTCTCCAAGCACATTTTAATATAGATTGAATATTTAACGGTTTGGATCGACTGTTTGGACTTTTAAAATCAGAGAATCGAAACGTTTGTTCCGGAAGCTAGGAACAAATGTTTGTATCTTAGCCTCTCTCTCTCTCTCTCTCTCTCTCTCTCTCTATATATATATATATATATAGGTATGTAGCTATTAGCATAGTCACAAGATTTGCGAATTATTCGCGAATAATTTATTTTTTTGTGATGACGAACCGAACTCCGAATTATTCAGTTGACCAAACTTTGTCCGAATTATTCCCAAATAATTCGCGAATTTTACGAATTTTTCCCATAACATTTTTTTTTTTGCTTCCTTATAGGACTGAGATCTCCGGTCCGGATAATTCCGAATCATTTCCGAATTATACCCGAATTATTTCCAATCACTAATTTTTGACCTCGCGAACCGAACCCGAATAATTCATTTGTCACTATGACTGTTAGCTAACTAGCTAGTAAGTCTTGCCTTAGAAATAATAATATGATGGAGAATTGGGGGTGGCATTGCATTACTAACCAAACTAATATATCCCTCAGCAAATTGGCGCTTATTAGTTATCAGTCATGACCTCTCCTTAAAACAGGAGAGGTACATGTATCCTTGTTACCTAATCTAATCATACATAACTTGCAACAGTTGTTCAAACGTGTTGAAAAAAATATCATTTATTATTAATATATCCATCCGCTCAAAAATCTATCTCATGCCACAGTTCTTCAAACGTGCCATATACTCCTGTTTCTTTACTATATATATATTCTTGTTTTAAAAAAAAGCAATCTAGCTATTCATTGAAAGATCAACTCGATCCACATACCTAGAAAAAGACAAACACACATATGTAATATAAGCAAAATTAAATCTGAATTGATAAATTGTTTGTATCCTTGTTTGTATCCTTGTAGATTGAACATCTCATTATATAGCCCTAGCCATATGTCAATTTTTGTTTTTACTTCTTGTTTGATTGTGGCTTTCCACCAATGGAAAAATGATATATATGCAATGATGATATAGCCAAATATTGTCATTTGTCTTTTTCTTAACCTCTATTAATGATCTGTTATTTTGATCTATTTTTTTGCTCTCTTTTCACAACAAGTTCCTTTTGGTTGTTCACAACAAGTTTTAAAACCTAGAAGCAAATTAAATCTTGTTATCTTAGGAGTCTTTGTTACCAACTGTTTAGGTCAAAGATAAGCCGCATTTCTTGAATACAAAGGTCAGATTAATTATTAGCAAGATGGATAGATGTGTGTATATAACTATGGATGGGCTATTGTGCTTTCATAAAGTAAAGGATTTTTTTTAGTTCACGTTTTGTCAGGGGTAGATTCAAGATTTTCGTCAGGAGACAAAACAATATCGAATCGGATTTAAATATCTAATCGGGTTTAAATATCTAATTGGGTTTAAATCAATTAACCAATTGGGTTAAATCGACATAAACAATACTCATCTAACTTATATTTTTCAATGTTTTGACTTGTAATTTCTGATGTTCTGACTTATAATTCTAATTACCAATCAAAATTCAACAGATTTATTTCAATTTTAACCCTAAATTTAACTCGAATTACAAATGAAACGTCCAGAGGGGGACAAAAAAAATTTCAGGGGAGCAAAGTCGGTCGGAACCGATAAATCTCCACTAAATCTCAAAATCCAGAGGAGGCAGCTGCCCCCGCCCCCCCCCCCCCCCCGGAACACTCTGGCTCCGCCCCTGCATTTTGCACCGTCCGATCCACGTCAAAATACGAATCGGATTGCTCATGATGAACACCTTCTCAATTTCACTAGCATTTTATTCTTATTGTCTTATGAACCTCTTTTTCTATAAAACCCCACAAAACTTGATTTCTGTGGAAAAGAAAATCTTGATATTATTAGTTTTCATGATTTTAGTAAACCTTTGTTTTCACGAAACATTTATTTTACTTTTGTAACAATTGCTGTCAAAATTAAGCTATATATATATATATATATATATATATATATCTAAATAAAAAATAAATAATAGATGCCTTTTCTCCAGCTGAATATACTGTGTATAAAATTGGCTTAATTTAACAGTTGAATTTTAACTATTTTTAGTGGATCACTAAAAGATTTTAAATAATTAGCTGGAAGCAAGACAATCTCGGCACGGCTGTTATATATATCTCTCTCTCTCTCTCTCTCTCTCTCTGAACGAACTGCATGCAATATTTTCTGTGCAAATGGTTATAGCGATATAGCACACTATTGTACCATTATAACTCTACCAACTATATATTATTGCAATATTTCCTTAATTAAGACCAGATTTATTCAAATTGTGACACATAGATTCATAGTAAAAAATATGATATATATATTGAGCTGGGCTATGGTGAGTTGTAAAGTAAGAGGTCATTTTTACTTCACGCTCATATTTTTATTTTGAAAATTCAGACAACCGATCCGAACCGCTCAACATGTTCTAAATATTGAAATGTGCTTGGAGACTAAATTTTACATTTTTCGGAATTTTTTTACTATTTATTAAGCCACTTTGAAAATCGCTGATCCGTGGTCCAGAAATTTTTTTACTGTTTTTTACTGTTCACAGTGGATCAGCGATTTCAAAGTGGCTTAATAAATAGTAAACAAATTCAAAAAAATGTAAAATTTAGTCTCCAAGCACATTTCAGTATTTAGAACATGTTGAACGGTTCGGATCGGTTGTTTGGATTTTCAAAATGAAAATATGACGTGAAGTAAAACGACTCACCATAGTCTATCTCTCTATATATATACTGTTGTACTTAATAGATGCATGTATAATAGAAAACTATATAGTGATCTTTTATATTAACTAGTATTAAAGAAAGTGACAACCCCACATGTATCCCTCTCACTACAAAAGAAATAAATGTAGCTTCATTCCTGTGCCTTAGGCATTATGCACAGTACTTGTTTGTTTGATTTTAATGTTTGTTTATGAAGTCTCTCATTCAATCAATTAGTACTGAGTAATATTGTCGGCAGGAAGACATTGATTAATTGGCACCATCCTATGTACGGCCATGATGATCATGAGATCATCATTTCATTCAACAGGAAGGCATCAGTTTAATTAAGCCCGAACCAAGAAAACAAAGAGGGGGCTTGAACTTTGAAGAGAATTCAAATTCAATATATACTGTACTGGACGGTGTAGAATGAGATCTGAGTGTCTGTTTTATTCTGGTACGAATCTTAAAGAACGCTGTTGACAAAAAATGGTGGTGCCCAAACTCTGAGACCTCTTTTTCCTACTGTTGGTAGTCTTGGGAAAAAAATAGCATACTACCCAAGGAATAAACAGAAAAAAACAAAACATAGGAGCAGTCCTTTTCATACCTTACATATTATTAAACAATTATTGCATATTTAATTTCCTAGCTAGCTTGTAGATATATAAATCTATTTCATATACCGCCTGTTTTAGAACTCTACTTATTCTCATATATATGCTGCCCATCTTCTCTCTTTCTCTCTCTCTCTCTCAAGTTCCCTCTTCTTCCCATCAAACTGTCCCCTCCTCCTAAAGGCAAGTTGTATATCAGGTTTCTCTTTCAAAGTAGCCGAAGAGAGAAAATTTGAAAAAGAGCGTTGCATGCAGCTTTCTTTCTTTCCTTCTCTTACTCTCAACTTCTAGGAGTATAATCAATTGCAAAGAAAGGAAACTCAAATTTTCTTTCTTTCCTTCTCTTATCTGTTCGCATGCGACATTGGGTTTGAGATCATGATGATGATGATGATGATCATGAGAATTTAATATGCCTTGTCTCTTCCTACCAAGTTGAGAGATAGATTTGGTTGCAGTACTTCTGACGCTAGCCTATGTCTCTTTTGGTTTCTCTAGCTTCATTACTCTTCAAGCAATTTTAATTTTTAACCCGTGAGGCAAGTTCAGAAACTCAGAAAGCAACATCCATTCTTACAAAAATAAGGTATGATCTTTATTTTACTAGCTCTTTTGGTTCCATGTTTTAGATCTTTCTTTATAAAACCTTGCCTGACATACCTTTTTGGCGGTTATTTTTTCAATTTTTTTTCAATGAGTGTATTTGTTAGCATCTCTTAATTTGTCTTTGAGACTCTTGTTTGTTCCAAAACCAATGGTTAATGATATACTTGCTATGCATAAGGCTGAACATTAGAGCACTACTTCCAAAAGTAATGGTGTAATAAAAATTGGAATTTATGAACATGCCAACATATTAAGACAAATTTAGCATTAGTCCATCAGCTACTAAATAACTATATAATTTTTGTTAAGTATTAATATTTTTTATAAATTATATATGTTTAATGTATACTTCTCATTCTAATCGTGATTATATATATATATATTTTTTATTTTAGGCTTTCATAGCATCTCACAAGCACCATGGATTGGCCTAATTCGATATACATGCAAAGCGAGATAAATCCAACGATTCCAGCATGTCTATCGAGCATTCAATACGACAACTTCTCTGAATCAAATGCATACTTTTACAGTGGTGACATATGTGGAAAAGCAGGTTCTTGAAGAAACTCTAATCGCCACAAGCTTAGAAGTGCACGACATTCAGCCATGCGAGACGGCAAGCTCCAACCTAGAAAGAAATACTCAAATTGAGGGCATGGTTGTTACTCACAACTTGGGTTCCATATCAGATCTCAACTCGTTACAAAACCTCCATGAGACAAGCACATGGGGATCAAGTGATCTACCTCCTCTAAATTTACCTTCCCTCCTACCATGCACCAATGCTGCCGTCCCCATGGTAAACCAGCATGGTAATTTATTTGAACCCATATTCTCAAGCAGTGAAAACCCTTGCAACCTAAGTTACAGCAGTAACATCATATCTGGGGAATCAGATAATTGTGGTTCCTTTGATGGGAACCAATTCTCAAACCGTGAGGAGACGGCCTCACAGAGCTCGTCAAACCCCGAGCCGCTGCCACACACGTCTCAATCTAAGATAAATCCAAGGAAGAACAAGAGAAAAGTAGAAGAAGATGAGCACCCCTCATATAGCCTTCTCCAACAGGCAAATAGTTGTCCTCTTATCAATAGAAAGGGGTACGAAATATCGTTTGCAAGTACAAGCAAGCAAAAGAGGCAACGATCTGAGAAGAACTCGATATGTTATTCGAGTATAAACTTTGGGGGTCATGATGGTGAGTTTGAACCGGATACCGAGGCCATGGCGCAAGTGAAGGAAATGATATACCAGGCAGCGGCCATGAGGCCGGTAAACCTCGGTGCAGAGGAGATGGCTGAAAAACCTAAAAGAAAGAATGTGAAAATATCAAGCGATCCGCAGACAGTTGCGGCGAGGCTGAGAAGAGAGAGAGTTAGTGAAAGATTGAGGGTTTTACAGCGCCTGGTACCAGGGGGGAGTAAGATGGATACTGCAACCATGCTTGATGAAGCAGCAAATTATCTGAAGTTTCTGAAGTCTCAGGTTAGAGCTTTAGAAGCCTTAGGTAGAAATGATGGTTTTGTTGCCATCAACAATGGTTTTGCTGCCATGCAAACACCTTTGCCCCACCCAAAACCCTAAAAAAACTACTCAAAAAGGTCTCCTGAATAACCCACAAGCCATATCATTTCATGCATCATTAGGTTGGTTTTTAAGCGTACTTGTGATGCTTTTGATCATTAGTTGTTTCTCATTTAGATACACTTTTTGCTAACCAAATCCTAATTCCAAGACCCCAATGAGTAAAAGGAGGGTATGAAAAGATTGAGACTTTTGATCAAAGGGTCCGGTACCAGCTAGCGTTATCTTCCCTTCTTTTCATTCTTTTAGCCAACTTTTTGACGACGCAAAGACCTCTTTTCACCTCCATAAAGGAAGCTAGGTCCAAGATCAGTACTCGATCAACAAACCTTTTCATCATCATAAACTTTAGGCCATTGTCTAAAGGCTTAAAGCCCCTTTTTTTTTGAGGCACCACCTTTTGCCATGCAAAAATAGAAGAGAAACCCTAAACCCAAAAACCTTCTCATATCATAGGCTTCATCATGACTACTTTGCTTTGATGCAAATTGGGAAGCATCAAGCATGGCATGGACTCATTAACCGAGAATCACTGTATGGGAATCAGTCCACGTGTAATGAATGAATGAATTAATTAATTAATCAATCCTGAATGAAAAGCATCACCCTCTTGAGACATGAGAATAGTTTGGGTCCCCTCTTGGCTTGGGTTCTTGGGTGGTGCACCAGAAATTTGTTTTCCTTTTTCTGTGCAATTAGAGTCCAGGTGGATGCCTTCCAATGGCGAAAACGGAACCTCTTTGGGGCAGCCCCAATGTCAAAAGCCATTCCTTTGGGACTGACCCATGTGTGGCAGAGGCCACTATATGCAAATGTTCCCTTTAATTCAAGCCAAGCGTGCTCTTGAGATATCCACCAAAAGCTACCCTTGTTGCTCTTCACATGCTTAAAGATCACAACCTGGCCTGTCTCTCTCCATCTCTCCCTTTTTCTCTCTCTTTCTCTGTTCCTATCTCAGAAATTAACTTTGTAAAATGTAACAAACAGTGATGTCATGGAAAGGGGGGTGAGGTATTTGACCAAGAAAGAAAAAGGGTTTTGGATTGGAAATGTTTTTGTAATGTGTAACGGAGCTGGCAAATTAAGAAATGATGTAACTGAGCAGCCAACTTGATTGATGAATATTTATATAATATATAATATACAAGTAGGACTTGTTCACTTGCTTTTTTGGTCATGTGCTCCTTTTTTTCAGTGAATGATGAGTGAAAGCCAGAAAGGGTTTGTTGTATCATTGCAAAAGATGTAGTAACCCGGCCATTTGTGCATCACACTGTATTAATTGCATTTATGGCTTCTTTACGGTTAGAGTTGGTTGCTGTTTTTTCTCATGATTGAGGAGACATGCCTTGGATTTACTGTTTTATGTCAGCGTATTGATTTCTAGGTTGCTTGTTTGTTTTGTACACTCCAATTTCGATCTATCTATCTATCTATATATGTAAATTGTCTGAAAACAATCATTTGCCAGAACAAATCAACACATTTATTCCTGTTGGGTATGTATGTTAACATTAAAAATTCAATTTAGTGGTTTGGATATATAGCAAGATATTATCTAACTAGGATATTATTCTGACTTCTACTAGCTAGCAGGATGTAATCTTATATCTACTTTGGAAAAAGTGGACATTCGATTGAGATAATAAAGATATTTCAATATACTAACCTAGCTACCTAACAATTTCACAGCTTTTGGGGTGCAATTTGATAAACGCATGGTAGAAAGATTACTGGAGATTTTAATAAAAACACAACATGTTACCCAAAAAGTTGATGAAACATAATTAAGCTATATATGTTCTTTCAATATAGCATTTGTTATAACTATCTGATCAACCAAGCATAAGTGCATAACTTTCTTTTTTCTATTATACCCACCCACACACACACACACACACAAACACACTGAGACCATTCTCAAAAAAAAAAAAAAAACACACTGAGACAATACAAAATTTTACCAGCCTTCAAAATAAACGATTAAGAGTATATCTGAATGGTGACACCGAACATGCATGATCAATATAAGCTCACATTTTAACCCCGGTTTCGTTCGTTCGTCATTCTAAGTATAACAGCCAAAAGGAAGGACTGGTCTTTCTGGAATGAACGTCATTCTCAGTTTTGACCACAGTGATCCCAATGAGACTTACCATTTGGAGTAGGCATTGAGATAACGAGACTTAATTACAATATGCTTCAAAGACAGGGTAAAGACAACAAATGAAGAAAATTTCCCCTAATTGTCTCATCTCTGAAAACTAATCTCGTATATAAGCCACTGAGAGGGTAAATAAAATTGCGCCTGACCTTTTCAGAGATGTGAAAATCTAAAACTAAGATGTGCATGTGCTCCTCTTATAAATTGAGAAAGCCGCAAATCTTAAAGTTAATGTGAATGAATGCGCTGCAAATAGGCGCAGGGAATCTGTGTAATCTAGCTAAGATTTGGACACATCTCACAAGTGGGCCTATTTAACAGTTCAAGACTGTAAAGACCAAACGAATTTAGTGCTTACTGGCTGGGGACTATTGCCTTTGCCATATATTGGGCTTAAATAGTAATTAATGGTTGGATTGTTAGATTGTCAAGCATCCACCAATGGCCCATCCCACCTTTCCTTTCTTGTGATAACTCCTGCTTCAATGCATCTTGTGCAGTATTGACATCGTCATTTCCTATTCTGAGGGGGTTTGATACATTGTTCCAAGGTTGTCCCCCACCATGCGCTGGGAGCTAGGGATTGGTCACATAACACTTGGCTTGGATTTTACTTGACACCTGGAGGTGGGGACAAGTAGATTTTTGGTAGTAACGTTTGATTGAAACGACCATGGACCATTGAGCAATAGCAATATGGTTGGCCTTATTTAGGAGGACATTTAAATGAATTATTTGAAAAAAAAAAAAAAAAAAAAGCCTCTTACCTGATTGAAACAGTGCAGTACCGAAGCATATTTAGTACTAATAATGCACGTTAGTTGGTATTTTGCCAACTAATCTTCAAACCCGAAAACAAAAAAGTACTAATAGCGAAAGAAAGAGAGCCATGTAGAAATCTATCTATGCACACATCTACCCAAACCCTTCCAATCTTACCCAAATTTCTCAAGGTACAACAAGAACTAACTTGGGGGTTTATTTGAAATGTTCACAATGAAGAAACCCACCAGGCCACCAGTACCAGAAACCTGGTACAGACTTGGTACTTTGTTCTACATTGTACAATGCCACACCGCAGCAATTTTCAACCCACTGCATCATCTTGTGCACGATTGACCTCACCACTTAGGAGGGGATTGATACAATGTTCCAACAGGATCCCCACATGTCCAAGGATAGGTCAAAACACCTGTCATGGATTTTAGTCGTCACCCAAGGTGGGGACAAAGCCTGGACCCAAGTGGAATCTATCTAGTAACATTTGATTGAAATGACCATGGACCATTGAGAAACACAACATAGTTTGCCTTATTTGGGAGGATGTTCAAGTGAAATCTACAAAAATAACAAGAAAATGGCTCTTATCTGATTGAGTAAACTGCAGGATTGAAACTTCCTTTTTTAGTACTGACACTCTTAGTTGTAACTTTGCCAACTCACCTTCAAACCCAAGAAAAAGAAGGTACTGATAGTGCAGAGAAGAACCAAGTAGAGATACATTCAGGCTACACATATATCCCACTCTTTCCACCTCACCAGGGGTTGACCGTATTAAAAGCACAAATTTGTAACCGAAAAAATAAAACGCTTCTTACATACTTATGGAGGACACATATGACATTTCTTATAAATACATTTAATATACTGCATATATGTTGCAAAGATCAGAAAAAAGAATGAGGGGCATTGAACCCCATTCATTACACCTATACCTGCCTGTGGACCTAACCCAAGACCCAGGGTTGGACTGAAGAACAAGGAATGGGGGTCAATTGACCCCATTAAAAAAAAAATATATATATATATATATTTATATATGATTTTCTATATAATTTAGAGTAAATGTCATGGTATTGTCAAATTGACTCCAATTTCTACAGGAAAATTTTACATGATGGACTCCCATAGTTCGAAAATCTGACTCCACCCCTGCCAAGACCCCCACAGTATAACAAGGTTTGACAAGTAAGCTTTTCCGATTGTACAAACATAAACCAATCAGTACCGACAGACTGGTACAGACTTGGTATTTCTGTGTACACAGGGTACAAATCCACACAAGGATGGTACCAATTTCTCTGCACAGTGTACCAAGCCAAGATTCAGCTGTATTCTTCAGGGGAATATACTACAGCGATGCATGCTACTTCATTTCAATTAAATGTAATAAATGAGTAAATTAAGCAATCAATGAACCAGCATAACAACTATAAGATAATAACAGTATTATATGAGAAACATGATATCTGAGTTGTACAACCGATAACAATAATATATTCTAAAGGTAAACCAATATCAAAGCAGAGATTTACATATTGGATGGAAAGTCATCGCCCCTTGACGCACCTGATGTTTACTAACAACTGGCTAATGAGATAGCTTGAAATAAAGTATGACAATGATGGCAAATGCAAGTGCAGCAATCACACCTCCTATTATCCACTTGTTGCGGTCTATTCTCTTTGACATGGCTGCCAATATCTTCTTGCTCTTCCCAACATTCTCATCAACTCCATGAAGCTATATTAGAGAAATTTAGCCTTTAAAACAAATAACTCATACCCAACAATTTAATAGAGATCCAGGATAAGAACCAGTCATGACCCAGGTGAGATCATGCCAGTCAACCAAATTATTGGTAAAATTTAAGTCCAACTAATACCGAAATAGAAATATGTGAGGTCTGATTTCCTTACTTTACTTTTATATAATCAATCTCCTTACTCAGGTACTTGTTTTATTTTGTTACCAGCAAGAATGCAAAGAGAATTCTTTATCCACTCTTTTTTCAGAAAAATGATACATATGTGCTTGGTCTGTATAATAGATTTGGGCTTCAGGCAATTTATTTTCCTGTCAGACCCACTTATAAATCAGTCTAGTCAGCAAAAGGGAACAGAGCTAAAGAAGAACGTACAGAATTATGAGCGTGTAAAAGAGATTGGCGCTGGTTATGAAGATCTTGTAGGATGGAACTGCCGAGTTCTTCTGTTTCTAGGGCAACTCTTCTGGTCTCTGTTATTCTATCACTCGACTGTGCCAGTCTCTCCGTGGACATCAGGACCCTTCCTCTCTGATCCGACGTCACCTACAGCCCAATCCAAATTGTTATCACAACAATGCACCTGAGTAACAGTTTTTGTATCAAAAGAATAGTTATACGGTTCCAAAACTTCATGGCAAAGGGGTAATATTACTGTAAGAATGTAAGAAGAAAGGATGGTCCGGTCATCTTACTAGGTCAATTTGGTTCCATACAGGTTTAGAAGTCGGTAATTGTCAAAGTGAAGAAGAAAAAAGAGAAATATTTTGATGCTTTTGGATATGATTTAAAAAAATATTGAGCTCACAGCAAGAGAATCAGCCATCCCCGACTCAAGCAACTCCTCTCTTGTAACCTGCTTTGAATTACTGCTTGTAATTCTCTTCGCTTCATTCTTTATAGTATTCAAATCCGATTTGTATTCTCTCAATTTCACAAGCAATCCTGCCTTCACACTTGGCTGCAAGCTTCTAGCCTCTAGATCCATCTTCCTTATCTGATTTATATCAATTTCAATCTCAAAGAACGAAGTTACTATAATACTCTATCGAGTTAGTAAATCTAGTAATTTCTACAAAACATACCAGCAACTCAGCATCCTCAATTTCGGATTTTATTTCTGAAACCTTGTGCCTCCTTTGCTCTACAAATTAGGTCAAAAAATCATTAACTAAAAAGCGAATTAAAATAGAAAATTTCTGGAAGCGTGGTTTCCGGGAAAAGTGAATCAGAATACCTCCATCTGAAGCAGCCGCTGAGGTGCATTTCTGGGAAAGCGAAGCGAAGATCTCCGAGAACTGGCGCTCGTACCCTTCAAATACCTCGCTCATAGCTTCTCTTTTAGTTACCAAATCGAGAATCCCCTTTTTCTTCAGGAGACGGTGGAGATCGACGGTTTTAACAAAGATCCTATTGGGAAATCGAGGAAAACTAATAAAGAAATTCAAGCAACACCATAAAAAGAGATATTCGCAAGCAAAATCAGTTGCGAAGTAGGAAGAGATGAGATAGAGATGGATTATAACTTGGACTTGGGAGGGAAGAGTTCGCTTCGCTGTTCGCTTGCTTTACTCTTTTCTTTGCTAACAATATTTTTATTAACAGAAAATAAAAAAGAAACAAAGACCGAGATTTCAACTGTGGTTCGTGCCGAAATTTTTATTAATAGAAAAAGAAATAAAAAATATTGATAATGAGAAAGTATTTTGTGGAAATTTAATTTATAGGAAAAATGTGATAGTCCTTAACATCCCGGGGACGTTATAGACTATCGCGGCCAGCTTAACGAAATCAAGTTACGCTAATTAACCGAAATAAACTCTAGACATTGTATAGTATCTCGGCCTGGTCCTAAAGCTGGCCACTGTTGTCTATCACGGCCAAAGACATTTTGTAAAACAAAAAAAAAGTTTTCTGGATGTTGGTTTGCACAACGTCATAGTCCAAAACGGTCCATAAATAGCAACAATGGCCAGAGACACTTTTTTTCCTGTCGGCAAAAAAACAGTAAAAGCAAGACGTTATAGTCCAAAATGAGCGACCCAACAGGAAAAAGTGATAATCTGGACCAAGCGGAAAAAAAGTGATATTCTGGATGTTACGGTTCATAACGTCCAGACGTTCCATAAATACAACACCCGAGCATCCGGGCACCCTTGATGAACAAAGACGTCCCGTATTTGTTTTTTCGTTGTTTAGACATTGGTAATCTTTTGGCTAATCAGACTGTGATAGTCTATAAAGTCCCCTGTACGTTATATAGACTATTACGTTTTTTTTGTTGGTCGAATTTCCGAGAAACCCTTCCCCGTTCGATATTTTGTTATTTCTTTTTCTATTAATAAAAATTTCGGGTCGGGTGGTTCGTGCGTCACCTTCCAATCTGTTGGACTGGGCCCACATTTCAGTTACACAATGGGCCCAATGCATCTCCTTCCTGGGCCGCCTCCAATAAAAATTGAAACACGAATAAAGGAACTGAGGCCTAACAAATTTACGAAATAGCCCTCTAAGGCCTAACTAGCTGATGGATCTTTTTCTGAGATTCAATCATAGAGGAACTCAATTCAAGTATATATAATAGAAAATTGAATTCTCAATTCGCCTTTAAGATATGAATTTTGACCAAGCTTTAAAATGATATTCTAAGTTCATTTATTTTGACCAAGCTTTCTATTTAAGAGGGCTACAAGGTCTTAGCCATTTAATTATTAAAATTTAACAATTAAGGTGCTGCAAACTCTGATGAATTTTGTTTTTTAATACATATATTTATCTTTTTTTTTAGGTCAATGACGATTGCCAACAAACAAATATCAGATTTGTATAGGTATATTGTTTGTTTTATCATACTAAACACATACCAAATTATCGCTAGCATCATTGATTTGTTGGCTCAATTCAATAGAACAAAATGATATTCATAAAGCAAGAGTAGTAAATCAATCAATGAAACTAGATGCCGTTAAAATCGAATTGATTGAACCAATTAAACATCCCTATTTAGTATTTACCGGTCGTTGATAACTACCGCTAAACATTATCAAAACCTTATCATACAAGAGATATTCTCATGTATGTATTCTGATAGGGTTGGGCAAAATTATTCAAACTCGTAATTTGTTCATAACTCGCTTATTTACAGCTCGTTTTAACTCGCTCATTTACAACTCGAGTCAGTTCCAACTCGAGTTGGCTGACTCGTTTAATAAATGAGTTGAGTTTGAACTTATCCCAACTCGTTCATTTATAACTCGAGTTACATAGCATTGGTCACAATAATCTCAGAAATTATTTTTGTTAAGCTATTTTATGAAAAATTACTGTTGCTTATGTACTAAGTTATTGTATGAAAAATTGCATGTGCTTATGTACTATTGCTGTATGAAAAATTGCTGGATACTGATAAATTCTTTTACTAGTAGTATATAATTAACTGGTTAAACGAGTTGTGAGCCAACTCGAGTTGATAACGAACTGAGTTCGAATTGGCTCTACAACTCGTTATTACCATCCCAACTCGAGTTGACTCGCTCATTTATTTAATGAGCTGAGCTCGAGTTGGAGGTAACTCGCTCAAACTCGGCTCATTTGCAGTCAAAGTCAAGTAGGAATCTGTTTTCCTGCAAATTGAATTCGCTTCATCACTTATTGCCTTATGGACCCGTTTGATGTGTCTGCAAAGGAATGATTCCCGGAAAATACTAAAAAAGAGTTTCTAGCATTTTTGTATTTTTTTAGTAAAAGTTCAAGATCAAACCACCCAACTATTTAATATACAAAGTATTCTTCCATTCAGATTTTAAACTTGCGACCTCCCATACATACTTGTAATTTTTTTTCTTTAGATTTATTATCTAAGACTTAGAATTCCTAGAAAATACTTTATGACTTTTGACATGATAGAAATATAGAATCTAAAGGTAGTTGGAAGGGAACATAGAATCGGTTCAGTTTAACACATTCAACAGTTCTACCACCATAATGTTTATATAAAAAAATCTACCACCATAAGCAACTAACATTTTAGTACCACAAGAAACTAAAAATTAGCATCATAGTAAAATTTGTATTAAAATTCTACAAATTTCTTGTTGGGAAATCATAAAGGCCAAACAATTACGTCTTATCTAGAGATCAGACAATTACATCTCATCTAGGGATTTAAACACTTACACTCCGGAAAAAGAGAAACAGTTTTCCACCTTAATATAAGAACCGTCTTATGCCAAAGAGACCCAAAATATAAATCAGAAGTGCGGAACATAATACCTGATTCTATGTCATTTGTCATAGAATATCCAAATCCTTGGTAGAGTAACAACCGTCTCCGTGAGCACGAGACAAGTCTTCAATGGCAAGAAGTCATTCTCGTCTTTTCGTCGTATGGTCGTGGATCAAGTCTTCCAAGACAGCAAGATATGACCCTTGAGAAATCCTCTCCAAAATTCCTAATAAATTATATTCTCTATCTTTTTATGGTGGAAGAAGAAGAGAAGGCACACAGAGCTGTATTTTTCTAAAGAGAAAAACGTATTTTCAGTTTCTGTATTTTTTTATGTTATCTTGTGTCTTGGGGACCAATCCTTATATATAGTAACCTATCTGGTTATCTGTCAACTTAAAAAAAGATATTTTGTACGACTGCGTAAAAAATCGTGTTGTCGCATAAAAATCCGTGCTGCTGCATTGATATCCGTGTGGCCCACACAATCCTCTTAAATGACAGTTTTCTAAATTGCAAATCTCAAAATCAGTCCATCAATGATTTGATCTTTGCCTAAATTGTTCTACACATTTATGGACCACATCCTAATGAATATATTGATTGTCTATTATCTTATTTGATCAATCCATAATTATATTACATATATACTCAATGTTGGCATTAAATCGAATAAGGTTGGTAATAAATCCAACACTTCTGACCAAGGTAGTTGTAAGAAGTTTCAAAATGCAAATGCACTTAATCTTCATGGTTGCCATGGCTGCAGTGGCGAAGCCAGACTTTCGAACTATGGTGTCAAACCCAACATTTTTATTAATATCCAAAGTTAATTACAAATTAATAAATATACCCAGAATCCGTTGCATTTTCAAAAAATATCCAAACCTGCCATTTTGTGGCTGGTTTCTGATTTTTTTTAGAGACACTATGAAGAGCAAGATAATGAAATCTAACACTGAATAAGGAAATATAAATTCTTCTTAAAAAACTTTGTCCAAAATTATAAGAAAGTATTTATACATAAAAATAAGTTGAATTTGTATGGGCTTTAATACAAATCACTGAAAATTATTTTCGTTAAAAAAAATTATTGCATCTTATATGAATTTACAATGGCTCTGATACCAAATGATAGAAATTTAACAAAATTATAACGTGTTTTGCAATTAGAACACAAGCAATTCAGAATCCATAAATCCAAAATAAAATAGCAAACTGAATTTAAAACTTACAGTTTTGGAGTGACGACATCATTAAGAGGAAACGTAAATACTGATCATCAACGATTTTCCTCAGACGTGATGATGGAGCCCTTAGGCTAATTATAAATCAAAAGAAGTAATCTAACAAATAATTTAAACAAAAAATTCGAATTTTCAGTGTTAGATTTCATTATCTTGCTCTTCATAGTGTCTCTAAAAAAAAAATAGAAACCGGCCACAAAATGGTCGGTTTCTGGAGAGGAGGAAACCGGCCATTTTATAGCCGGTTTGGACATTTTTCGAAAATCCAACAGATTCTGGGTATATTTATTAATTTGTAATTAACTTTAGATATTAATAAAAATATTAGTCAAACACATATAAAGGTCAATAATATAAATTTTTTCTATGAAGAATGGAGGGTCAATTTTACAATACTATATCATTTTACTCTAAATTATATAAAAAATCACACATAAAAAAAATGAGGGTCAATTGATCCCTATTCTCTCTTCTTCCCTCCGCCCTCGCCATGGGGATCCATCTCCAAAATCTAGTACATTAAGAAAAAAAAACATTTAGTAAGAAGCATGATGTAATAACTTAAATTATTTGACTAAGCAAATTATTGAAATAAACATGTGAATTTGAAAAAGAAAATTGATTTTCTTAGGTATGATTTTCATTAATTGAACTTAATTTCTGTTAGTGGGTTTATGTATTGAAACAGCTTATGCAATCTAGTGCAGTTTTACTTTATATTTTCAGTCTTTCAGAGCATAGTGATAAAATTCGCGAATAATTCACATATAATTCGTTTTTTCGACGTTACCGAACCGAACTACGAATAAAACGCAGAAAAACGTATAATACATTTTTTTCGCGAATAAAACGCGTATAAAACACGAGTTGGCGAATTATTCGCGATAAAAATGCGAAAAAAACTCGAAATTTTTTTTATTTTTTTTCAGGGTTTTTTTTTAGTTTTTTTTTTTGCTTTCTTATTGCACTGAATCATTTCCGAATTATGCCCGAATTATACCCGAATCACGAATTTTTGACCTCACCTCACCGAACCCAAACTATTAATTTGTCACTATGTTTCAGAGTATGCAATCAGGTTTTAAGATGAACAAAAATCCCATTTGTCATGTTACCAGAGCTTGGTAATTTTGTTTAGTACTATCAGCGCTAGCTGGCTATGAAAAATAATGAGCTCAGGACCTGGTCAAAATTATTTAATGGATTTAGATTGATCTTAGATGCAGTTGACTACAATTAATTTATAGATGTGTATAATGATTTAGTCTTCCATCAGTCTTCTATTCGAGATCATTTATATACAAATTAAACTATATTCCAATAAGAATTTTGTTGACTAATTTGCATGTGTTAACTTGGGAAGCGGATCTGCTGAAATCCGAGACCGGTAACAATAATCCTGAAATCCCTGCAATCTGAATCCAGCCGTCGAACTGTTCTGAGATGCGTGCAAGTAAAAACCAGCTGTTTCGAGATGCGTTATCGGAAAAAATTCGATGGCTAGATTCGGATTGCAGGGTTTTCAAGATTACTGTTCATTAGTTTCGGAATTTCAGCTGATTCGAATCCGTTAACTTGTACTGATGAAACAGATCAGATCATAGATAGATAATACTATGTGATAGCTTGATCTTACCAGACTTCATTTCAAGCCATGCAAAAAGTTCTCATCTAAATCTAGTATCCCTAATTTTCTCCATATCCCAAATTGTCTGATTAATTGGATTAGATATGACCAGTGTGAGAAAATTGATGAACCTTGTTTCTAAACACCTCATTTTCTTATCAGTAAATATCTGTACTTTGGACTTTTCATTCGCTTTTGTATTCACAAATATGTTTTTTTAGATTTGAGGGTAGGTCCGATGGGCATCGGACCTACTTTGGTTCGATGGATTTAATCACCGTCGATTTGCTTTAAAATTCGTGCAGAATGCTTTAAACTTCGTGAGCGTCTGTTTTAATTTTTGTGCGCACAAATCTTGAATTAGATCGGACGGTCATCATGCTCGTTGAACCTAAAAGTAGGTCCGATGGGCATCGGACCTACTCCGTTCTCGTTTTTTTAAGGTTATTGTATTTACAAATATTGATATATCTTTGAATTTATTATTCTATACATCATAGAATTTTGTGAAGAAATTCTAAGATGTATAGAACAAATTTAAAATATCCTTTAGAATTTAAGTTTTCTGCTAATGGACTTCTTTCTCTGGAGTTTATCATGTGTATATAATAATAACTGAAATTTTATTTTATTTAAGTCAGGGGCGGAACCATTAAATATGGTGGAGGAGAAGGGGCTAAACGTCATTTAAAAAAAATATAAAATTTCTATAACACAAGATAATAAAAAGATTTCACTATTTAAATTCAGAGTTATAATGAATAATAATTTAAAAAATTACAAACAAATACAAATCTCTATGAAAATTGAATTTCACTGATTTTAAAGTTGAAGAGGTAAATTTGCACTAAACATCAATGTAAATTTTTGTTTGTGAAGATAGTGAATTTTACTAAAATTTATCTTCAAGACTTTATGAATTTGTAATATTTAATAGGGGCTACTATATATAAAAAGTAAAATTTAGTTGAACTTCTATATACTTAGTAAAAATACATTGAAATGATAGGGGCGGCTTAGCACCCCCACCTATTACTATGTTCCGTCCCTGATTTAAGTTTTTATATAATTTAGTTATTCTTTTAAAATATTAAATGTGTGCTTGTAGTTTAATAATTATAATTTTATGAATATGAAGACATGAGTTCAAATCTCATTAATAACGTATTATGCATTTTATATTTTAACTCTCTAATCTAAATTTTTTTATTCTACCTCTGAGAGAGAGAGATGTCAGACGTGAGGAACAAATGAAAAAGAGGGGAACAAATGAAAATTTTATATTTTTTGGCGAAAATTTGGTGAAAACAGAAGGAACGAAAGAAGGGAGACATGGATCAGACACATGAGTGAAATTAGACTTTCAAGCTATGAGGATCAAATATTAATAAGTGTCAATTATATAAAAAAAATATTACATGCTGCGTATGAGAATTAATTTTAGGGTATTGTAACATTCCACTATATACTATATAAAAAATTATGTATAAGTATAAAAATAAAAAAATAAAGAGGATCAAATTGAACCCATTTCTCGTTATTTTTTTCTTGGAAAGTTTGAAGCAGAACTCTTCTTCCGGAAAACTATTTCTTTTGTCATTCTCTAGCTTAACAAACCGGCTTATATTTAAATCCAGCCGACGCTTGTTGTTCTTTGTTTTTTTTTTTTTTGTGCATTAGTTGCGCCGATCACAGCATGTGCCCTTTAGTTTAGTACGGTAGCAGTGATAAATCTCGTAATAAGATAATATTAATTCCTTCGGATCAGATGCTACGACGAGGCATTTGCTCATCAGGCGTCCCTACAATGTTCTGTGAATTCACATCACCTCAGGTTATCTGATTCAAGCAAATTACGATTAGACGATCCATTTAATATGGCAAGAATCTCAAAATAGACCCCCTACTGTCTCAATAGGCATCGGATTGAATTTAGCACTGATAGAATTAATCTGAGCCGGCTGTTGCAATTTGCTTGAGTCAGGTACCTGGGAGGATATCTGTCCATGTTATGTACCATCGTAAAGGCCGATAGAAAAATAAGGGTGAAATTCAATTATGTTGGGAATTGGAGACGGTTTGATAGACGTTGGATCAAGTTCGATCACACGTCCGATTTGAGTCATTTGAATCTGCATAAAAAAATCTATAAAACTTAGATCAAGTGATTTTCATGATTTCATCTTATATGAAAATAGCAAAAAAATTCTAAAAAATATAAAATTTAGTCTGTAAGTACATTTTCATATAAAAATTTTGTTGAATGGCTCATATTGATTATTTTAATTTTGAAATAAAAATATTAATCCGCATAGTACCACTCAAGGATTTCACATTAAAGAATAAATAAATAAAATGTGGCTACTTTTGATATTATGAAAGTTGGTCCAAAGCGTAGAGAATATTGTAGGAGTGCTATATATATATAGGTATAGTCCAAAGCGTAGAGAAAAACTTGTTACACCCAAAAAGGTATAGTACAAAGTTTCAGTACAGCGAGCTGTACCTTTTAATCTTAAATATACTTTTGGTTCAGACTGCAAGTATACAATCCTAGCACGTAGTATATTGTCGGGTATCGATCACAGGGACGGTTCAAGTCTTAACCGGATTCTACTTAAGTTAATTAAAGACTAGAAGTTGGAAAATGTTGGTTTTGGTTGTTTATAATTCCTACAGATTCAATGACAGTAATTAAATGCAAGAAAGTAAATAAACTTGGTTTTGAATCAATAATAAAAGGCGTTTCCAGGGTTATGACTTCATCTCAGTTTTGCCTCAAGTTGTCCGGGCCGTGTCATTTCCTACACGGGCCGTATCAGTGTACACTGGCCGTGTCATTTCCTACACGGTCCGTGTTGACCTCAAGTAAATGCAGCAGTTACTGTTTCTTTATGTTGTTCCTTTGTGTAGGGTTCTACTGACCAGACCTAATGTTTCTAAACCTCAACTGTCGTTTGTTGGTTCATTAACTTGGTATGGAATGGCAATATTTGCCCTCTTCGGGTTCTAGACCTCAACTGTCGTTTGTTAGTCCGAATTACCTAGTTGCTTGTTTGGTATACTAAAGGTAACTCCTATCTGTCGATAGGGAGTAATTTTCACCTTTCGGTTACTACTTGGTTTCACCTTTCGGGTCACTAATCCTACCTCATATACTTAGTTTGGTTGAGAGACTTTTAAGGGCCAAAGTACCTTCTAGATGTGCGCATTCATCTAGTGGTAAACCAATAAAGATCAAACAATTTATTCTAAGCAATTAAAATCAAGCACAATCAAGCAAACACAAATTTCAACAAAAGAGTACAATAACTAGCGTGCAAAACAAAACATTCGATTATCACAACCCTAAAAACTTAAAAGTCTACTCAAACATAGTTCTAAAACAGATAAAAGAGA